>JAANSK020229968.1:0-14208 GCA_011763485.2 Isoetes engelmannii
AATGCAACACTTTGTACCAAGGATTCAAACAATCTCTTTTTAAGTGTCCATGACCATAGATGAGCCCTCCTACATAGGCTTTGCATGGCGTAAAGAGCCTTATGGCTTCCATCAATTATCTGAGCAATGCAAGTATTCCATCTATGGTTTCTATGAAAAATCAGCCCTAAATAGTTATAGGAATCACAAGTACTTACTAGATGGTTTTTGTATCTGAAAGAACTTTCTTGTTTGAGTGCTCCCACTGTCATAATGTTTATTTTCTCCAAATTACTTGCATCCCAGTAGAGAGAGAGAATGGAAACGAGAAGGAAATGGTCACCTGATTTGGCCTCGTTTGGAGTCAGATTCCAACCGTGGCTGGCACTTTCATTTTAAAAACCCACGAGGCCTACAATCTTATCGGGGGCTGGAATTCACGAGGCAGGAATAACTTCTAAGGCAGGAACTGTGAATGGGGGATTTTCCAGTTCTAGAGGTTGGGAATAATATGAAACAACAGATGTGCTAGTAAAAACCTTCTGTGCTCACCATAGATCAGTGCAAAAATATTAAAGCATGTGCAATGCAAAAATATTAAGGCTTGGACGAACCTTGCCGGGGCTGTTGGTTCAAACGGCTGGCCCTGGTCGCTAGGTCGATTATGCCTGCTTTATAAACGCAATCTCTCCCTTTCCTTTCTGCCGAATCAGCTCCAAACTTCTTAGGTTTGGGCCGCAAATTGGCAACGGCAAGAAAAAATCATAGAAGAAGAAAAAATAATTTATAATGGTCGAAGCGTATTTTGTTGGTTGGTTTGGTGACATGCATGCAAATACTAATAAAGTATGTTCAATGGTTGGTGATGTGTATATTTGGTTGGTCATCTCAATAATGTATATTTTATTTAAGTTATTTAAAAATTGGAATATATATGTGTATACAAATGTACAATAAAATGTTATATAAATTCTTTTATGGAATTTATAACAAGAAAAATGAAAGGCAAATCCTTAATCCTAGCCTTTCAAATGACGTGCATATCTTGTAGTTCCCTTCTCTATGACGGGCAATTGCCCAAGCGCTGCCCTTCATTTGCCATACAAAATTTCTTTTTACCTGTTTTGATGGGCAAAAATCCAAAAAACAGGCGTGAAAGCCGTCAAATTCCAACCCTGCTTGTAGGTGGCAGGCTGATGCAATGTTATATCAACCTCTCAGATATAGAATACAATCATAGGAAATAGCATAATTGAAATCTGTTATAGTCATTAACTTCTGCAATTGTGCAGAAGTCAATGGATCAGGTTGTCTTATAGTGGGTCGTTTGAGCAACACATGTGTTGGATCTGTCCTTTTAAGGCAGCACATATGATGTGCTTTTATTGTACCACAACACATACTTTCGTTTATGTGCAAAGGTTAATGGATTGGGCTGTCTTATGGCAGGGTTGTTTGAGTAGCATAACACATATGATGTGCTTCTTTGTAGTTCACGTGCAGATCGATTATGATCGCACCTCATATGAATCAATGTTCATGTTCACATCTTATATCTTTGCTTCTTGTAATTGAATGAAATCTGTTAGCTAGTCGATCTCATAAAATCATTAACTTGGGGACCATTGCCCCCAAATCATAGTATGACGTGGAAAATGGGGTTTTACCCCATCTTCTTTTTTGTGGCAGTACAACATGAAATTACGTATCGGCACTGCTTAGAAATAGTAGCAGGGCCCCATGAATCTTATGGCAGAAGATGCACATGGCATATATGGGAATCCTTATGTTTTGCACAGTTGTGTATGGCATGCAACTGCTAACTTTAATGGATAACATGCTAATTTTGGGAAGCTAGTTCTAATGTTGTATTGGAATTCATGGCAATGTTTGTTTATCTCTGAGGGTTCAACTGAGGAAACATATGCTATAGAATATTCCTAGATTCAAAGGCTTGGGAATGCACGAGAGCATTCATCTTCAATAAGAGGTAGAATGCGCTATCATAAATATTACCAGATTATTTCAAACTATTAGAAGATACGGACCGTACAGGTATATTTTTCCGAAATACTTGGAAGGTTCCTGAATACGTTTACCTAATTGTGTTTTTTTTTGAACGAAGGTGTCAGAGGCGCCAATTACATATCCTTCGAGATGGCGGAGGAGCAGGAGCAAGATGTGGCAACTATGGCTCCCCCGGTTATCCGTCGTCTAGATGAAGCAGTAGTCAATAGAATAGCAGCAGGAGAAGTAATACAGAGACCTGCATCCGCCATCAAGGAGTTGCTAGAAAATAGCATTGATGCAGGAGCTACATCAATCAGTGTAACAGTTAAGGATGGTGGTCTTAAGCTGATCCAAATTTCCGATAATGGACATGGGATTCGGGTATTTACTCCAGCTTACTCGCTGCTGTTGTTCTAATAAAATATAGAACATGTCAGTAACCGTCTTACTTGTTGCAATTATAATCTATATTCCATATATTGGTGGCCTCATGCAAGATTGTTAGTTTTTTTTAAGAGCATACATGAAATGATGAAATGAATTTTTCGTTTTGGTAAACCATGGATTTTTGTGCTCAGAAAAGTTGGATTTTCTGCAGTATGAAGATCTTCCCATACTTTGCGAGAGGCATACAACATCAAAGTTGACAACTTATGAAGACTTGCAGAATATAAAGACTCTTGGGTTTAGAGGGGAAGCCTTAGCCAGCATGACCTTCGTTGCACACTTAACTGTGACTACTATGACGGAGGGTCAAAGTCACGGATACAAGTGCGTATGCAATCTTTAAGCACATCCATTATATTAATTCCTATGTGATATGTAGAAAGGGAGGAATAAAGAAAGAAATAATCTGTTAGATCCTCCTCGTCATTAATATACTATAAAAAGAAGGGGAGGAGGAGGCAGTGCTCTTCCTTCGTCTTGAGTCATCTGGTCATAATACTTCATGAGCTGCTGCAAAGTTTTTGGACCTTCAAAGAGGCATGCATATAGCTGGATAAGTCCGGTGCTTGCCCTTTGTCTTGAGTCTTCTAGTCATAATAGTTTATGAGCTGCTGCAAAGCCTTTGGACCTTTAGAAAGGCATACATATAGCTGGATAACTCCTGAACTCTCAAGCACACAATGTTCTTTCATGATAATAATGTCAATGATATGTGTCCATATTTGTTTGTATTCAAGATTATCATTTTATCATTATGTTACTTAGAGCATGTTACAAGGATGGCACAATGGATGGAGAGGCACGTCCATGTGCAGCTGTAAAAGGCACACAAATACTGGTCA
Organism: Isoetes engelmannii; assembly: GCA_011763485.2. Taxonomy (NCBI): domain Eukaryota; kingdom Viridiplantae; phylum Streptophyta; class Lycopodiopsida; order Isoetales; family Isoetaceae; genus Isoetes; species Isoetes engelmannii. Next base: position 3,279 of record JAANSK020229968.1, read on the forward strand.
GTGAAGTTTTATTGGTTCACTATGTATGTTAATAGCACCATTTAATGCTTATTATTCATTTCTGGATTGCATTTAGGTTGAGAACTTGTTTTACAATGTAGCTGCTCGGAGGAAAGCATTCAAGAACCCTAATGAGGAATATGGTCGGGTTTTGGATGTTATGAGCCGTTATGCAGTGCATAAAGCAGGAACTAGTTTCACGTGTAAGAAGGCAAGTTAAAGTCTTGTAGGCATGACAAGCTGAATACATCCAAGATAACAACAATTGATTTTAGTTTTATAATCCACAGTATGGTGAGACCCGTGCTGATGTTCATACTCTTGGTACTACATCAAAAGTTGATGCTATAAAAGCTGTTTATGGACCAGGAGTTGCACGAGAGTTGATATCCATCTCAGCTTCTGACGATGATCCATCTAGATCTATATTTAACATGGATGGATTCATTTCAAGTGCAAACTATAGTGCGAAAAAGACAACCATGGTTCTATTTATAAATGGTGAGGCCTACCCTAAGGTACTGATTTACATTATGATACAGGGCAATATGTTCAAAGGCTACTTTCTTTGCTAAGCTTTGCAGATCGTCTAGTGGATTGTTCATCACTCAAGAAAGCAATTGAAATAGTTTATGCTGCTATATTGCCAAAGGCATCAAAACCGTTTTTATATTTGTCAATAGAAATACCACCAGAACATGTTGACGTGAATGTCCACCCAACGAAAAGGGAGGTATGCAAACATGTCAAGTTCAAAATACTTTTGTGGGTTGGAATATGAGTCAATAGTCAGTTGGAACCTAAGAGCATTAGAATAATGTGATTGTAGATACTTGTCCAATGGTCTCTCTAAGATCCCCTGCTTTAAGAAAATGCGTTGCATATTTGTGTGTAATAGACTAGTGCATGCAGTATGAAAGGGAAGAATTTGCTTTTAGGTTTTACTACCTCAAGAATTCGTATGGTTTATTTGTCTATCCGTCAATAGAATATCTATTCCACTTTCATGGATGGCATGTTTATGATCGTTAGCGTCCACAACAAATTAAAGTGGTTTTTATGCTGTCAATTTGGTCATAAGTATATTTCTGGTCCGTGTATGGATACTGATAATTTTCAGGGCTATTTGTTTAAGCAGCTGCCTACCTTATTTTCAGGTCAGTTTTTTGAATCAGGAATCACTGATTGATAGTGTACAGAAGGCTGTTGAGATGAAGCTGCTGCATTCAAATACCACTAAGACCTTTTATACACAGGTAGATAGAGCATGTAGAACTTGCAATCTCTGATTTTGATTGCAATATTAGCATGACATTATAAGTGCATTGTCTCCTTTCCCATTTGTCATTTTCTTATGTAGAGAAATAATACGTGATCACAAGGATTTGCAGACAGTCCTCCCTGGAGCACATATTATAGCTGACGATGAGCATGCTCAAGCTCAAAACCCAACTCCTGTTCCAGGTATAGATGTAGTATTTTACATGTGGATTTCTTTTTTACCATTTTTGTTATTGCAAATTTCAGTTTGATGGTCTGATCCCAGTACTCAGTGGTATTGATTGGGGGTGGTTAGAACTTAGGGCTCAATCTATTGACAAGCTCTTCTCTTGCCCCCTTTTTTTAGTGTGTGTTCATGTGTGTGCATGTATGGTGTCAACTAATGATATTTTCATTGCATTAACTTTATAAGCTTTAACATGGGGATATGGCCTTTTTTGTACTGTAAATTTTTTGATTTTTCAAATATTATAATAGGTACACAGTCTCAAAAGGTACCAGTCAACAAGCTTGTAAGAACTGATTCACTTAATCCAGCCGGGCGATTGCATGCATTTTTACCAAAACGAGTTCATCCTGACACAGATCATGGTGCTAGCCTGGCTGAAACGCGGTTTGTTTTTATCTAGCATTGGATTATTGCCGATGCGGCTTGAGGTTGTTCTGACTAATTGATTTAAAAGGCGGATTGTTCGACAGCGGAGAAATCCAAAGGCAAGTGCAGACTTAACAAGTGTACAGGATCTTCTTGCGTCCATCGATCGTGAAACACACTCAGGTTGTCTTTCCAGCTAATAGCTATTTCAATTATTTCCTATGTTTTATAGCCCTTTTTGGATCTTCATAGTTATGAACTTTTTTATTTTTATCATGAAGTATATTTAATAATAGAGGACAAACTGGGGTTTCCTCATTATCTGCTGATAGTTGAGTTAAAGCCTTAGGTGTTGACCATTTGCTATGCCATCTCTACCTATTATCTCTAGATATTGAAACCGTATTGGTGGTACAATACTGGAACTCTTTATCTTGGCAATTTTTCCAATTATGCTACTAATAATGTCTTCTATGTGAAAAATCACTGTAAGGAGTTCACGGGAATCTATCCATAACTAGGAGAGAGGAGCGAGTAGATAGTTTGTTTAGAAGGATTGTAGGCAATAATTTAAAGAGAACAAGACTTCATTTTAAACCAACAGAGAAGAAATGGCCTGTCGTTTTAAACTTAAAAATCTGCATATAGCACCTTATTGCTATCTACGTACCAAGAAATTTCAGATTAGGTTTGACTTATGCTGTAAAGTTTTGCTATGAATTCATGTTGGTACTTGTGCTTGAGCAGGTCTTTGGGACATCATCAAGCATTGTATCTTTGTTGGAATGGCAGATGACGATCTGGCTCTGGTGCAGTATAAGACAAAATTGTATCTCTTGAACTGTTTGAGCTTAAGGCAAGCTTATTGACCATGGTAGTTTTTAACTTTTGGTTAAAAGGGTAGGAGTTGGATGAAAATGGTATCAAAAAACGGCTGGAACTTATGCCAAGAAATCTGGCTCGTACGAGAGTGTTGCAGATTTGTCTTATGTTGGAAGTCTTTCTGTGTTGTACATTATATTACCCAAATGTATACAGAAGGGGAAGCTTCTGACTAAGCCAGTCACTGATCTTGCCACATCCCTATTTGCGAGGGAATGCCTTTTTAATTTCCCAAACTATCCTTCGGTTAGCCTGCCATAAGTTGGCCTCTTCTATAACTGAATTGGCTTCCTTCAATTATAATTTGTTTTTATCCCCATCTATTTTCCTCATTCATTAAGTGCAATACATTTGAATGCAAAATATCAATTGAAATTATTGTGTTTTGACAGCAAGGAGTTGATATATCAACAAGCTCTTCGCAGATTTGCACATTTTAATGCATTGAGGCTATCAAATCCAGCACCACTATATGATGTAATGATGATGGCACTAGAAGAAGAGGAAAGGCGTGGCAGATTGGATGAAACGGATGGATCCAAGGAAAAAATTGCAAAGGTATGTATACTGGTTTCGTTCATGTGCAGCATACCCATGAGTGCAATCCTTACAAGCACTCTCAAGATTTTTCTGTTCAAGTACCTTGTAGCTTTGATAAAATCTCTGGAACATTTTGATATCAGCTCTGATTGCTAATCTTATAGTTCTGCATTTGCCAATAGCAGTTCTATATTCAAGCACCAGATTATTTGACTTCCAGATGGATTGAATGCCTATCACAAGACTGCCAAGATATCTTATAATTCTCCATCCAGATTTCCTAGGGAATTTTAGATCTCACTTGGCCCGTTTGAATGTCTTGCTATTTGCTTGCCTAAGCATGTAACACATTTCCAGGGGTTCGGACGAACATAGTTGGAGATGTTTATTTATTTAATGATTTTCATATTATATCTCATGTATGCTAAATATGAAGTTACATTATGCTGTCACTGTTTTACTGATTGTGTGTCATTTACTTTCCTTTTACAGCTGAACATGGATATTATTACGTGCAAGGCCCAGATGCTTCGTGAATACTTCGCAATGGATATTGATGAAAATGGAAATATCTGCACACTTCCACTTGTTTTGGATCAGTATATGCCCAACATGGATCATTTTCCTGAATTTGTTCTCAGCCTGGGGAATGACGTAAGCCGTGTTTGAAAAACTTGCCGATATTCACTTAAACCTTGGCTGTGGTTTTAAAGCACTGACACAGGAGCATGCTGCTTTTCAAACAGGTTGACTGGGATACAGAAAAGGAATGCTTTGAAACATTTGCAGCTTCGCTTGCAGACTTTTATGCAGTGCATGCGCCTGCATTGCCAAGACCCGTCAATGGAGGTCTGAACTTCTACCAGGTTGAAAACAAAAAGGGACGTGTGGAAAAGCAAAATGCACTTGAGGAAGGTCCAGGTATGTTCCTTGGTGCCCGCAAATGGTTATCCAGATGAGTATATATTGTTTCCACTAAAAGTTTAATGGAGTTATGTAAGCTGACTTTACTTGTCTGCATATACTTGTGCCCACATAAGAGATGTATTTGAGCAGCTATTCTTTGTTTGTACTCCAAAACGCTGCTTCTGTTGCCCAGAATGCTGCTTCTGTTGCTCATAATTTCATTTGATTCGAAAATAAGAAAAAAGAGTTGGATAATTGTCTAGGAAAATTCTAAGCTCTTGAATCTTGGCTAAATTAGAAAACAAAAAAGAAGGCGAAATGGAGCTCGATGAGGAGCTTCTGGCGACTGCGGAAAATGCTTGGGCACAACGAGAATGGATGATACAACATGTTTTGTTTCCTGCCATGAAATTTTTTCTGAAGCCTCCAGCACGTATGGCTAATGATGGTACTGCTATCCAGGTGAGTCTTGTTTTCTTTGTATATTTCATGCATATTCATTAATATGACTTGTAATTTCAGGTGGCTTGTCTAGAGAATCTCTATAAAATATTTGAGAGGTGTTAGAAGCGAATTTGGTAAAGATTTTGTATAGTTTAGTTCAACAAAATCTTATAGCATTTTGTGAAAGGAATGGTAATTTGTTTTTATGTATTAATAATAGCAACAGGTTAGATGAGTGGTGACAGCTTAATCAGAAATAAGTAAATGTAAATACGATGAAGTTGAGGTGAAGGAAAGTTGCTATGTGGATGAAGGAAAAGACATAAGAGTAATCATGACGTTCAACTACTCCTTGTATGTGGCATACGTGGGAAGTTTTTTCTTAGAAAAGCCTAGGAAATAGATTAACACCCATAACAAGCTAGATCAAATCTATGCTGATTTTTTTTTAAGGTAATATGCATTAAGAATACAAAAAATTTATTACGGCGGCTAAGGCCGCCGCGAACATTTCTTTGGTTTCAAACTTACAAAAGCTTAACTCTCTATTATCATCCAACATTTGTTAATGTAATGCTTGCTTCATGGATTTGCATTGAGCCTGGCTCAGTCTAAAACAAAAAATGCATTCCATGCTCGTATTTGTTGTTACCTTCTTTGGCATCATGTAAATGCATGTGGATCAGACACAGTGGAGTAGAGAGAAGTGAGAATGCTCTTGCTCTCCTTAGAATGCTCATTTAAGTGTGGGTTCGTCTAGATGATTACGTGCATTTTTAAATAATGCTTTTTTGGTTAAATTAGCACAAAGTTAATATCAAATGTATGGGCACTGCGCATAAGCTTAGAGGGACATGGGTGTGTTTTTATGTTGCTCAATGTAATTCTCTAGCTATGAAATGGGCTTCTCCATAATTAAAGAATAAGGACATGGGTGTGTTTATATGGACTCAAATGTAATTCTCTAGTAATAATTTAACTAAGAACATGGGTGTGTTTATATGGACTTAATCTAATTCTCTAGCTATGAGATGGGCTTTTCCATATTCGGTTCTTGAACTACTTAAGTAATAACTGGAGCTCTATTTAACCTCTCAATATATGCTGCTTGAACCCATTTGTAGTTCTTGAACCTTATGCATTGCATGAAACCTTGCTAATAAGACTATTTAAGTTTGTGGTGGTTTTTTATATAGCCTTGCTAATAAGCACATAATAAAAGTTGGTTGAAATTCCAATAAGATGACTTTGAAAAATAGTGGACATTGCAGGAACATTGCAAATCCGCCATCAAAATGCTTTTTGCATATGTTCTAAAAAAGTAAAAGCTCATTCAAACAAATTCACCCTTAGTTGATTATGCAGACTTACCACTATAAGGCACATCACAGCCTTTTAACATGGAGGATGATGGCGCATTGAATCAATCTGATGGCTTATGAAGCAATAAAGGCAATCAGGGAAGCTAGGCATCCAAGACGAGAGCCCTCAGCCAAAATTGAGATTGATTTCTAATGGGGAAGAACTCCATTGCTGATCGGAAGCGAAGGGCAGGTATGAAGAAGGGAAAAAAAGAAAATCAAGAAAAGGAGGACACCTAATTTCGAATTGGGAAAATTCAATTAGGGTGAGATTCCACATAACATCTGGTAATTAATCTAAAATTTGTCATTAACACTGGAACTTCCAACTCCCAGCCCTCATCCCTTGTCAGTTAAACCAATATTTTTGGCAATTATACACTAAACCAAGCCTAATCCCAAACCTAAACTGCCATTCCTAATTGCCGTTAATGGAATCTGAGCTCCTCCGCCATTTTGCAAGATGGCTCTACCAGATTTGTTGGCATGAACTACCAGCCCAAGAACTGCCGTAGTTGAATCTCACCCTTATACCCCTCAACTTTGCAAATATTCCAAAAATACCCTCCAAATGAAGGGTATATTCGTAAACATGGCAATCAAATTTTTACGAGATCTCAAATTAAAAAGTTTTCTTCACAAACATTATAGATTAGGATAAGGTGTTTCCACCAAGAACAAATTCGTCCAAATCGGAGTTGAAATGCACAAGTTATGCTCATTTGAGTTATTCTTTATAGAATTGCACAAGTTATGCTCATTTGAGTTATTCTTTATAGCACTTCTTTAAACTATTGTAACTTGAAGATTCCAACTCCATTTTAGATGATTCCACTGCGCTTGATTGGGGCGCTTCTTCTACTCCGCTTTTCTATTTTATCTAGAACTGGAGGCCAGATTTGTAAAGAAGCTCTGCCATACATCTTTCAACCCTTTCATGCTTCTACTCTGCTTACCTTAATCAGCACGATTTGCAACACCGTTTAACTTCGTAACATTGTTATGTCAGATGGGTAGATTTTGCAAGAAATTTATCCCATACAAAGACAACTATTTATGGTAGCGATGTTGCAGGAAAGCCCTATTTTGTACAAGAAGTCTGTATATTTATCCAGAACGATTTTTTGCGCTTCCATCGGATCTGTATTCGGCGTGTATCTGTTGTGAAGGCCCTTCCATCAGATCTGTATCCTTGATAATTTTTGCAAAAGCAGAAGTGTGCCTCCAAAACAACCATTTTCGTAAAGCTTTGTTGGAGAGTTCAATGGCTCCTAATCTACAATCTTTGTGGAGATGTTGTACAATGCGTTGTAAATGCCGCAACAACATATCAGGAATACCAAAAGTGGTGCCCCACCGAATCCACAAATGTTTAGATCGATAGCAAGGTTTCTTTTCCTTTTTTTTTCAGAATATAGACAAGCAACTGTGTTGATTTTCATGAAATGTGCTCTATTCTCATTTAATCTGCTCTGTTTATTGGCTTGAAAGTAGTGTATTTGAGCCTTTATTCTTACTTGCATTACTGATAGCCCCAGTTTCTTTCTGTCATTATAGTTTATATTGCTTTGTTTAATTGAAGTGAGCTGTAGTACATGCTTTAGGACTGTATTTTTAAAATATTGGACAAGTTTGAGTAGAAACAACTTCTGATTATTGGCATGCAATGTGTAGCCTTTTCTCTTTTGGTGTTTAATGCCTTGCAAGTCATATTTCAGGACATTGGATGCTGGAATTCTAAAGATGTTTTTGATCTAAGATAATTGTGGGTTTCTTTGCATATTCAAATGCTCAATTCCTTAGGGCAGCAATAACTCAAGCTACTTCTAATGCCTTTTTGCTATTTTTGCAGGCATATAGGAACTTCACATTTCGTTTTTGCTTTTGGCATACATGAACTTCACATTTTCCTCTTCACATTCTGATGAAAACAAAGGGACCATCTCAAGAAGTTCACATAAGAAAATTGAAGCAAATGTGTTTGCAGTTAGTTGAAGGTTATTTCCTCTCTTCACGATGGCGTCTCAGGCGCATTAAGTAACATCTAAGGTAAGTAATGACATGGATTTCGCCTTTTGCAGGAGAAGAGCGGATTTAGGCTTGTATTTATGCTTGCAGGAGAAGAGGGTTTAGGGCTTAGATTGTTCCATTTTTTTCTTTTGCAGATTGTGATTTGCAGATTATGGTAAAAAATTTATGTTTGCTTTTGATTTCATCTGCATCTCAGGCTGCATCAAGTAACAATTCTCTATTTTCTTTCTTGCATGGATTGCTCCAGGAAATGCGTGATTTAAACCTCCCAAGTTTAATCGTGTGGCTCTAGCTCCAATAGAGACTCAGGTTAAGACATCGGATGTCTGAATTCAATTCCAAATACATCCTCAAACAAGGAGTGTCGGATTCTGGATTCTGTATCAAATCAAGAGCTTCAATATTTTTGTTAAAAATGCCATCTGCAATTTTTCTGTCTATGTTTTGGTCGGTACAATACAAGTGAGTGTTTTGGATTTGTGCTTGCTCTTCCTTAAAGCACGTTTGGGATTTGCATTATGCACTCCATTTTTAGTTCGCAAAAGAGCTGAGGTTTATTCTCTAACCTGACTTCCATGTGGATTTCCTTTTTCTCATTTTAACATTTGCTTATTAGCGATCATTCCAGTTTATTGTACAGTATAAAAGCATCATGTGAGCAGGTTTGTAGACCTCTCACGCTATTCGATCTGATGATAAATAGGTAGCTTGTTTGCCACTTCCGAGGTTTTTTACTTATTACAGGAAGCATTTGGATAATGGATAAGAATGAATTCGAGTGAGTGATCAATATATGTCTTTAATAGTCTAATAAGAAAATATCATGCATTAGTAAGATAAGATAAGATCATGCATTAGTGATGCATTAGTGGAGTGGCCTTAATTTAGGAAAGAAATGGGAAAATATATATGTTCACGGATTATTTGTAGCAATATACCAATACATAAACACCACTCTAAAAACACCACTCTAAAAATGAGAAGACTAAGAAAATAATATCAACTTTGTTGCAGCTTAATCCTCAAGGAGATGCCTTCTGTTGTAGTTGCTACAAAATCGACTTTTGGATGCAACCTTAATTTTTGATCCAAAAACCTAGGAGCATCAAACCTTGAAAGTTTCTCACTCTAGAAATTACATAAACCATACCATACTCAAAACCCTTTGAAAGATTGGTTTCTACTTTGTCTAAGGGTCACGCCCTGGCATTTATGAACACTCCATTGCAAAGGATAATGGCATATTTTCAAGCAAATAATTTGTTTTAATTACAAAAGGTACACCTCCATCTTTATAAGAATGGTGCATTCTCGAGCAAATAATGTAGCCTAAGATAGTAAGGTGTAGCCTTGATGTCATATACTGAACATATGGGTGTCATTCTCACATGACCAATGAGTTCCCCATTGTCTTGCCAGTATTGTCATCAATGTTGGCTCAGTAACGAACACAATATGCTTGAACATAATCTCGAGAATGTAGATTGTGAAAAACAATTTAGCATTGATTGCACTCAATGGAAGTGAAGTCATTTTGTTATTAGTTTCCTAAACCATTAATTGCTATTTTATTGGGCTTTCCATAGCTGTTGCTAGCAGCGCACAGATCTCAGAGATCTGGATAATGAAATAAAGATGGAATATACTCAGAGCCATATCTCAAGTAAGAAGCGCATAGTGTAAAGGGCATTGTCATAGACGAATGATAAAATATTTTGACTTTATGCTGATATTGTGTTGGCATCAAGTTGAATTGCTATTTGTTGTTTTAACCGTTACCAGAATTTCCCTTTTTCTTTTGAGTAAAGGTGAATCTCCCATTGCTATATGCACCAACTCTAATGAACATAAGCTCTTTAAGTACTTAAATTAAACAGTATGCAAATAGTCATCATTCTTCCTATGTGCATTAGTAACTTCACAATCTATACACTTACCATTCAATAACGATGATACAAATATTATCTGGCATTGTTAGGCACCCATTTACGAGTGCATGAGGAGAGGCAATCGCTATTGCACATAACAGTTATGGTGTCTCATGACATGTGACATGGTCGTTAAAATATGGTCGTCCCACTTCAACACCAATTATGCTCTTTACACCTTCACATTCCATTCCATCTACGGACATGACAATGTTCTATTCATCTCCAGCACATCTACCCATTCCACATGTTTACGATTAATGCCCGGCATCGCCGGGCACACGTTCCTAGTTCTAGAAAAATTTCGCTGGCTAATTTGTCTCGCTATAGTTCTGAAAGACTGCACGCATACGGCAACTCCCGAGTCATCCTAACTCTATTCCCAACCCCTAGGCCGCATTTTCATTTCGTGCCATCCCTTGACATCACTTACATGATTATAACATGTCTACAGTGCACAAGCAAGGTGGTGAGGTGGCATGTCATATGCCATCATAAGCCCCCTCCCCCCATGAGGTGGCCATCATGGACATGCATACCGCAATTATGGGCATGCATAGGTGAAGATGCATCAAATATGAACATATCTTAAAGGGACCTTGGACGTTAGATTGATATCTCTATTTTGATCTATTTGATATCTCTATTTTGATCTATTTGTTCCCCCCTCCCTTTTTGTAGCGTCATTGCATTGTCAAACCTTGGATGTTAATAGCGGGTTCAACTGCACAGGTTTGAACTAAAGAAATGTTCGCGGCGGCCGCGATAAATTTCTTGTAGTAAAAAGAACTATTTTCTTGCAAAGGATATAACATGTTCGATGACTCTAAAAAAATTTCCTATTCCTATTTGCATTGGAACCCACAATTCTTATAGGTTTATGCTAGCAAATCACATTATGCATGATAATCTAAGTTGCTGCAGATGACCCTGAAGTTGGATGAAAGCCCCACGGAGTCTCA
>JAANSK020230078.1:0-14207 GCA_011763485.2 Isoetes engelmannii
CCCCATCCTACGCTAGGCTCTGCCACCAAAGATCGCGCCACGTAGAGCCTGAGTCCGTCACATGTGTGTCCACCTATGGCCACATGTGTGAACCCCCTCCGCTACAATAAATATAAGTGGAAAGAATTTGGCCATGTCAGTCGTTCCAGAAATTCGAGGACCGAAAAAAATGTTATCCAATCCGTCCAGCAACGATATTGTGAACCACAGCGGATTTTAGTTTGCTGATGTAGTTCACATGGGCGATCTGATCCGGCCAATCTCGGCGCACCAACATCTCCACAAATGCGCGCTGGTGAGTTCCGTTTTCTTTAATTTTCATGCTACTAGAAATTTAAGGTCGCAAGATGCAGATTGGGGCCGCTTGCATTCTGGTATTGCAGAAACAATGGTCTGTTATGCAAGCAGTATTATAAGCAAAGATTTCTCATGTAACAAAATTAATTGCCATGATTCTATGGAGAATTGCATTGAACCAGATGGAAAAGCACAAGTAGGCCCTAAGACGGTGATTGCCATCACTGAAAGAACGAAGAACTTTGAAGAAGCCCTTACCAATTTACCAGGCATACTGAGCCCCAATGCTGTCCTTGAAGTCTTAAGGGCTATCAAAGACAAGAGTGTTGCTCTAAGGTTTTTCCGTTGGGCAGAGACGCAGAAGGGTTACAAGCATAATTGTCTAACATATAATTATATGCTGGGGTTTCTTGTAAAAGAAGGAAGATATGACATAGCATTTGAGCTGTTCATGCAGATGAAAAATACAAAATGCAGCCCTAATGGATTTACATATGGTGTTCTTATCTATGGTTTTGCAAAAGCAGGAGAAACTGAAACTGCCATACAGATTCTTCTGGAAATGAAAAGTCAAGGACTGCAACCTAGTGTGAAGACACTTAATAACCTTATTCAATCCCTTTGCAAGGCTGGTAAAGTAAATGAAGCTTATGCACTTTTTGAAGAAATGTTCTCTGACTGTCCCCCAGATGAGTTCACCTTCAACTCTCTTTTAGGTGGCTTCTGTAGAGTTGGTAGGTTAGGTGATGCTTTGCAACTGTTTAAGTTCATGGCTAAGAAGGGCTGTCCTCCTGGTGTTGTCAGTTACAACATCCTGATCAATTGGCTTTGCAAGAAAAATAAGGTGGATGACGCCCTCTCGCTTTTGAAGGAGATGTATGAAGCTGGTAGCCAAGCTGATGTTATTACCTATAATTGTCTCATGGATGGACTTCGAAAATCAAATCGGACAGAAGAGGCAATGGCTCTTCTCAAAGAGATGCTTGGCAAGGGCTGCGCTCCACAGGTTATCACGTACAACAGTCTAATAGATGGCCTTTGCAAATTTGGGAAGTTAAATGAGGCTGAGGATCTTTTGAAGGAAATGAGTGGGGGGCCTGTTTCTCCTAACATTGTAACATTTAATACCATAATAAATGGCATGTGCAAAGCAAATCGGGTGCTTGATGCTTGCCAGTTCTTGGAGACCCTGCCTGAGAAAGGCGTGTCGCCTGATACAGTCACATACAATTGTATCATTGATGGGCTTTGCAAAGTTGGGATGGTAGCACAGGCTTGCCAGCTTCTAGATCAGATGTTAAGTTCTGATATTGCACCGGATGTACTGACGTACACAAGCCTGATCAATGGATTATGCAAAGTTGGAAAAGTTATGGAAGCTTTCCAGCTTCTGGAGAACATGATAGCCAGAGGTCTTGTACCTGATGTTATTACCTATACAACTCTCATTGATGGACTATGCAAGATTAGTAGGGTAGATGATGCATGCCAACTTTTTATAGAAATGGTAAACAGGTCTTGTGCGCCAACCAGTGTGACATATACTAGTCTCATCAATGGTCTATGTAAGACAAACAGGACTCTTGAAGCACGCGAGCTTTTGCATGCAATAGATAAGCACATTGCGCTTGATGTTGTAGCATACAGTACTTTAATTGATGGATTATGCAAATCGGGAAGGATAGCTGAAGCTACCGAAGTTCTGAAAATGATGGGTGTCAGGAACCTCGTCCCAGATGCAATCACCTACAACTGTGTCATTGACGTGTTGTGCAAGGCAAAGCAAACAGATGAAGCATTTCAGCTGCTGGAACAGATGATCAACAACGGAATTGCCCCTGATACTGTAACCTACGCTACCATAGTCAATGGATTTTGCAAAGAAAATCAGGTAGATAAAGCATACAATCTTCTTAAGGAGATGCTTGCAAGAGATCACAATCCTGATGTAGGCATATGCAACATGGTTTTGGCATGCCTTACTAAGTCGAATAAGGGAACTAAGGCATATACACTCCTACAGCACATAATCAATAAAGGTTTTTTTCCCAAAATAACCTTGTATAACATGGTCATTGAAGGCCTTTGCAATCAGGGATTGATGCATCTTGCTGATGAAATTCTCAATGATATGCTTAAACATGATATTACCCCTGATAATTCTGTTTACAAGACAATGATTACTGGGTTTTGCCAAGTTAACAATGTGACTGGTGCATACAAGCTTCTGAGAGAGAAGGCTGGGAAGAACTTTTTTCCAGATAGTATGACATACAGTTTCCTGGTAGTCCAATTATGTCAAGCAGGGAAGTTGGATGAGGCAACTGAACTCCTAGATGAAATGTTGGGATTAGCATATATTGTAGATCAAACCACCTTCAACGAGTGCATTGATGCACTTTGTCGGTCAGGTAGAGCAGATGATGCATGCAAACTTGTGGAGGGCATGTTGTCCAGAGGTGATGTTCCTGCTATCAGTATTTTTACAAGCCTAATACAAGCATTCTATAATAGTGGGAGAATGACTGAAGCAATAGAGCTGAGTAAAGCTATTTCTAGATTTCTTCCTTGTGTCATGGATGCTACTTCAGAAAATATGGCTACATCTAGTGCTTGATAGTTTCAGACCGCAGATGACCAAACTCTTTAAAAATAATGAAGTCTTATACCAACATCAAAAAGAATACATAACTTTGGGAGCATGTGAAGAACAGACCATGTTGGAGAGAAGGGATTACAGAGAAAGTAAGAATATCAGGCAAAACCCTTACAACAGGAAACTGTGATCAAGGGACATGTTAATTAAGCAGGGCAGAATGCGGCTTTCAATTGGGACTGCAGCATGACAAGCCTTCTAACACTATATTCTCAAAAAGGAGTGCAAAGGTGATTTTCCCTTTTGTCATCTATGGTACTCAATACGCTTCAACATGCTTCTGCCCTGATTTCAAATTTGGAATTGTAAAGAAAAGCGAGCTCTCACACACAACGTTTCATTGGCTGTCATGTTTATACATGTCCATATTAACAAGAAATACTATTCCGTTGCAGTTCACCTCTTGCACATTTACGTTTCCTTAGAAGGCCAAGCCTGAACTGACGATGGACAAGGCTTGCTTTATTTTTGACCATCTGAATAGATTAAATTGATCTTTCCTTCACAATTGCAAGGACCAATGCCATGAAACTTTCATTCAGGCAGGCAACAACAATTAACCATCACAGACCAATCTCTGGCTGGAGGACCAGAGATGCTCCCCGTTCCACATGAATTCTCTTACTTTCGACCTTTTCGGCTACGTGGAGGATACAATTCAATTCTCCCGCCAAATACCTCAATCAAGGAGTCAATTTTATGCATCTCATATACAAGCAGCCATGTAATAATGACTAGACTGTATTGTCCCCCAAGATTAAAACGTGGATGTGGCAATATTAACGTGAAAAAATTGTGCTTCCGCACTGTGGGCTGACCTTATTCTGTTAGAAACAGCCAGATGAGCTCAAAACTATGCAGAATCATGCCTCAGAGACCCTTTCCTTTGCATAAATCTGCCAAAAAATGGTATATCCAGCAGAAGAAGCTAGTAGAAGAAGCAAACACAAAAACAAGCAGATATAAGCCCAATGTGGCAACATCCGTATTGTGGGTTGCCCTAAACTCTGTTAGAAACAGCCAGGTGAGCTCAAAACTATGCAGAATCATGCCTCAGCGACCCTTTTCCTTTGAATAAATCTGCCAAAAAAATGGTACATCCAGCAGAAGAAGCCAGTACAAAAAGCAAACAAAAAAACAAGCAGATAAAAGTCTAAGCAACACTGGACAGCCACTAAAGAAAACCCCTCTGGTAAAATTGGACCAACCCTTGGCATTCCGGAGCTTATCAGCTTGTTTCTTCCGGTAAGTGAGGGTCAAAGAAGGAGCTATTGAAGGGCCACCTTCTTTAAATTGGCCAATACCATACACTGTAAGTAACAGAAAGGATTACCACAAGTCCGGCAGCTCCAAGGGATCCGGCAGGCCCGACCACTTCTGTGTTTCTTAAAGGGCCTAGTTTCGCGAAGGGCCCGACAAGCAAATACAACTCCCAGAATGGATCAAATGGAAAGGAAGGTGGGAAGAGATGCCCGAATTCAAAGGTAACGATGCCTAACGCTAATCGACGGCAGCCAACCCAACCTCTAACACTGCCTAACGCAGCTGAACAAATTATCTGGACCGTCCAACCACGCCCCTAGACCCATCTCGGCCGTCTAGCCCAAAAACGTCTAGCCCAAAAACCTGCTATTGCCCCATCAAAGATAACATTTTTATCGTCCACGGAGGCCACATTTTTATCACTACCCACCTCCATATATGAGTTTGATACGAGAGGGGATACGAGAGGCCAAGAGTAGTAGAAAGAATCAAACATGTTATAGAATTTGTGCTTAGTTAAAATGCCACAACTTTTATTTAGAAGAAAATCATTCTCCGATCCAGCCATAGTTCTGACAGATTTTGTATCTACAGGTCTAAGCAATTGTGCCGATCAAAGCCTTCAAGGATATTGTCTCTCAATGGTTCAACGATTTAGGTCTAGGATTTTGTCTCTCATTAGTTCAATGATCTAGGTCTGGAATTTGTGCTTGTGTAAAAACGCCATGAATTCGGTTCAAAAGAAAACCGTTCTCTCATCCAACCATAGTTCCTACAAATTTTGTCCCTATAGGTCTGAGCAATTGTGTCGATCAAGATACCCAGAATATTCCCATCCAAAAATAATAGTGCATTGTCTTGCACCGTAAACCACTGGAAGGCAAAATTCCTCGCTCCTTTTTTTTTTTAAGTTTGTTTAAAACAGGTAATTTTGCCCCTGGGGTTTCTCGGCGGTGGCGCTTAGAGCGCTGCCACAAGTTTATTTAGAGCTGTATATGAGATAATTGAGATATGCATTCTTGGGCAATATGTAAAAATACCCCTATTTATTTGTAAAATTGTGAAAATGCACCTGTTTTAACAGTATTTTTAATAAGATGACCATAACGTTTTTCTGATCATCCAAATAGGAAAGTGTCCTTCAGATGAATTATAAGTGAGGATGATATCTTCCTATAAAAGCTAAAATTGTTTGAATCGAAGTTTGAAATCTTAAGTTATGGTTATGACTTTTTTGTATTGAAGAAATAAAGTAACTTGTGATTCCAGGCTTTGATTCATGTGATTTTAGCTTTGATGGGAAGATATCCTCCTCATCTACAATTTATCTGAAGAACACATTATTATTTGGATCATCTAAAAAAAGTTGCACTTATTTTATCAAAAATACCCCTAAAATCGAAGCATTTTTACAATTTTGTAAATAAACAGGGATATTTTTACAAATTGCCATATATTATTTATGTTATATCAAACATACATTCTCATATTTAACTGCAAGCTAACTATAGAGGGATCTCCTTCTGGAAATGCTTTCAAATTCTTGAATAGAACTATCCGCTTGGAGAAAGCCCAAAACTCTGCATGGCCGTTCTGCTTTGGATAGATCAGAATTTAGTTCACTACCAAAGCCCCTTTACCTGCCGTTCTTTCTAACATCGGAGCTTTGTTGCTTTCTGAGAATCGGAGCTCTTCTTCTGGCTATGGCAAACTAGGCCAGAAGCTTCTTTCTAACAATCAGAGCTCTGCTGCTTTCTAACAATCGGAGGCTTGCTGTTTTCTACGGACTGGAGCTTTGCTGCTGATCGCCCAGCCACAACCCGCAAGAAGAAGCTCAAAAAGCTCTGCACCTGTAAAAAATAACTATTGAAAAAAAGAAAGAAACCCTTTTGAAGCAAGAACTGGCCACAATTGCAACTATGCATGCAAAGTGTTTCTTATACGGGGGGCAAATCTTGTTACTTCTTCCGCTATTTCTGAGGAAGAGCAGATAACACACTTGATCTTGTGCTTATTGATTGATCTTTATCTTGTGCAGATAAGCTCTTGATCTTGAGCTTGGGCGAGCACCTAAAAAACCATAGCCGGCAAAAAAGCCATTTTAGAAAGTCATAGCCACAACTTACCACAGACGAAAGGTTGCCCCAAATCAACCAAGAACTCGCTCAAAATAGAGCTCTGACCTACGTCAATTCAAAAAAGAAGACTTAAGAGCAATCGTCTCGACGACGACAAAGATCGCCATTGCAAAGCTCTGAAAGTTCGAACTCGAAAGGAAGGAAAAAGATGACTGACATTAAAAAAAAAATACTCTCTCTCTCTCTCTCTCTCTCTTTTTGGATTGCTGAAATTTCGCGTCCCGGTGATTTATGTATAAGGGAAAGCCCCTTTGGACTTGATTCCGGAGGGTCAAGCAGGCCGACGCGACCCTCCGAAATCAAGCCTAGAGGGGCTTTGGCATAACGTGAAGATAGGTTAAAAGACATTCAGGCGGGTAAAATCAACAAAATGCTGGGTAAGAACAGCAGAATCTGGAGTAAAGATGCAGATCGATCGAGTAAAAACACAGATCGGTCGAGTAAAAACTAGAACAGAGTTTTGCCTCCATTGAAATTTTTCAACGAACATTCCTTAAAGGAAAGCACAAGGTGGCGCACCACGGTTGGCTCCGTGGCCTAAATGTCTTCTAAAATGTCTTTACGGTGATTTACATGAGGGGATCTGCCAGTACTCGTCACCGCTGCCAGTTCCTGCCAGACTCCTACCGGTAGATTCCCTAGCACTTAAGGTTCTTCCCCAAGAAATTTCACTAGATTACAGGGCATTCTTAAATCAAGTAATTGTCTATGCATAAATACAGATTGTCCTCTGTATGTCCTGTGTGTGTCCTCCGTAGATCCTCCGTACTTTTTTATAGCATATGAACAGTAAAGCAAGAAACAGTTAAAGAAAATCTGGATTTTTGTTTTGATGACCAAAAACTGGCTTTAAAGGCCATTACTTCAAGTTTTCACAGTCCAAAATTCGGCTTCCAAGGCCATTACAAATTTTTTAGGCTTATACGTCATCAAACATAACCAGAAGTGCTAGAAAAACAAATCAGCCATCAAACTTCTTCATTCTTCCAATTCTTCTTTCTTCAGCGCCGCAATGTTAGACGCACTTTTGGGATCTTGCAGAGTAAAATGGAACACGCAGTTCTACATGCTTGCACCTAAAAAGCGGAGACCATCATTATTCTGCACATCATTATTTTTCAGCACATGAGTATCTTTCACCACAACATTCTTTTTTCAGGGATCTCTATCTTAAGCAATTCCTGATCATCAAACAACTGTCATGGACTGTTCTTCTTATCGAACTTTCTCTGGATAATTTCTTTTGACTAGACGCCAACTAATGCAACACGATCAGAATATTGAGGAAGATTATCTTTAGCTTCTACAATTGCTACAGAACCGACAGAATTCATCTCCAGCTCTTGTAAGACAACCTCATCAAGTTTTTCAACCTGCTGATTCTCAGATATAAGAAAGAAGGTCCAACACCATTTTCTTCCACTTTTCGATCATCGCGCAGACATTTGCTTTCACCAAAACCAGCACATTCCAACATCTGTTTTCTCTCAACTTCTTTTGACAACACAGATTCATAAGTCTTGGCGGAACCATCGTCATTCATAGGATTAGAAAGTATAGACATTGCAGCCTTCATTTGCAAGTCTTTGGTTCTATCATACCTAGAACCAAAAGCAAGAACATAGGATAAGAAAATTATTACATTACCAAAAAGAATAAAACAACAAACGAATAAATAGCAAACTTAATTTTTAAATAGCAAACTTACTTTTTATAAGCTTGTACAGATCTGTGACCAGTAATGCGCATACCAACTTCTGCTGGCACTCCAACCATTGCGAGCCTAGTAAAGTTGAAACGCGACCAAACTTATTGCAGATTTGAGGTTGGTTTATGGCAAAGATCCCATCACACATATCCAACCCTTACTCATCTTTACACCAACCCTTGTAGTGGAATACCAAGACTGCATTAAATAAACTGATAAATTAAACTTTCTAAATAAAACAAAGGATCAATATAAAGAAAGAAGGATATTACTTACATTACCAGAAGGACGCCCGATTGGTGTTAGGAAGAAACTACGAGGCTCAGCGTTTTCTTTTTCAGGTAGATGATGTGTATATTGCTTATATGTTAGTACGAAGTCTGCCTCGTGTGTGCAAATAGAATCCCTAAAATTAGAATTGTCAAATCTGGTAGCTGTAACTTGGTAAGTCTTTCTTTCTCGCTCAATGTAACTCATAAAGTCCCCATCAACATCAGTACCAAGACTGAAATCACACTCTAAGAGCCCATGCAACTCATTAGCGCCCCTAACACCAAAATGTGAGCATATGTAATAGCAGAGCCTCTTCTATCACCCTCTATTATGGCTAATCTGGTTGCCAAGGTCAGCAAGCAAGTCTTGTTCAATTGAAAAGCTAATTTCATGCACCTTCACAGACTTAGTACCAACACCTTGGACCCTAGAGTGTATGTAGCACGCCTAAAAATATCACTCTAGCAGCAAGAATAAAAGCATATATAGCACGCCTAAAAGTATCACTCTGGATGATATTGAACATGTTCTCTTCTATCCCAGTTTCTGAAATCCTCTTCTCTTGTCGCTTCTTGATCATTCTACCAATAGCACGATACAATACACTCAAGCTACACAAAGCAAACACAAGTCAGTTAATCCCCTAAATATATAATTAAATTATCAAATACAATGTTGGATATTATATTACCTGCCCGCAGGATAAAGCTCCCCATTTCTTTTCTTCACCTGAAGCATAAACTTCACAAGCATCTTGTTTAATTCCATGAGAGGAATATCCTCAATTACCACAGTACAATCCAATTTACTTTCTCCACGAATCAAATCTCCTTCTTGCCCAATCTCTGACTCCAACAGATGCATCCCGACCACCATTATCGCTCTGATCTAGCAGCTCTTCATCCAAAGGTAAAAAGACTTTTACTTTCTCCACATCAGAAGGAAAGAATTCTTCGTCTTTGTCTTCACTAGCATACTGCTGTCCAAACCAGTCTGTACCTTCCACTTCCTTAGCGAATGATTTGAGAACACTATCTTCTCCCTCCTCATCAGCTGTAATCAAAGCAAGAAAATCGGGCATTGTCTCAACTACTTCTTTTTCCTCTGCCTCTTTTGTGATAAGAGCTAAGTTGTGCCAAGTTTCAGCAGTATCCTCCATATCCATCTTGAATGCAAACACAAACAAGTGGATCTAAGACATTCGAAATGTAAAATAAATTTCAACATCCATTACTACAACCAGTCTTCCACTTGACAAGCAAAATAATCACATTAGAAACATAGTAATAAAATAAAATTACAATGCACAAATAAAATCTAATGCTTACACTTAGTTGCCTTAAGGATATTAAGGACTGTAATCAGCCAGTAGATCTGCTCCACACGAAATGCATGTTTTGCATGCACAAAGAAATGATTAGATATAAAAGCATTAATCATAATTTCGTCCAGCAACTCCTAGCATGGAATGGTAAACTTGTTAATACATGTTATTAAAGTTAGGCATGTTAATAATAATAATGTAAAGAAACCAAACAAGCACATTATTACCTCCAGAATTCAGGGTAGCTCTTAAGGACGAATCTTCGTCGAAATGCTATTTCTTTACAGAATTAAAAAAATTACAAACTATGGTTTTATAGGGTCCGTTATTGATTAGCCAACTTTTCGACAAACAAATCTCACTCCACTTGAAAATTCGCCATGTCCACTAAGTGGGACAACCATTCTATCCTCCTCTTAGAAAATTCTCAAGGAATCGCCTAATATTCTAGGTTACTTCGAGAGGCGGTGGCCTCTTAGTGAACTCTACCTGAGGTGGCCGATTTGGCTGGGGAGATCGTTGATATGGCTCCAGCACACACGGATCCATAGCCCCAGGTTGTTGGATCATCAGAAATTGTGCAGGGGTTGGCCTTGAAGCCGAGGGAGATGGCCAGAAGGAGGGCCCCTAGGGAAAAGGGCGGTGCTCTGCAGAGTTCCCAGGCTCTGGATAAGTCGGCTTTGGTCGGATTGGATGTAGTCATGCCCCCTGATTGCATCATGATGGAGGGGACCGGATTGGAGGAGCCTTCACGACCCTCCAAGGGTATGGGAGAGGGCCGGCACAGGCCTGTACAGGCTGCTGCACAGCAGGTTGGACGCGGGATGGTGGAAGGAAGGGAGTTGGAGACGCCTTCTCAGGATTCCCAGGGTTTGTTGGGAGCGAAAGGGTGTGGGTTGCAGCGGTCTGTGGATGAATCGATTGGGTTTCAGCAAGCTGCAGCCGTCTCACAACAGGGTGATGGTGTACCACGATTGGAGAGGGCTGCTGTTGATGTGGACAGGGACATAGTAGATGCTGAAGCAGAAGGATCTCTATCGACCTTGGACAAAGGAGGCTGGGTGGGTCTGGCGTTGGCTGAGTCTGGAGGTGCCGAGAGGACAGACAACCATCTCCTGGTGCAGATGCGATCGATGCTTCAATCACCTTCTTTAGACCGGTATGTAGACTCCCAGTTTGCATCTGATTCTATTACTCCAGTAGATTGTGTGGTAGAAACTCCGGTGTTGAATACTCCAACATCCATTCCCTCTAGCATGCCACCGCTTGAGACGGCCTCTGTAGTTCCTTTTGGGGAAGAGGGGCAGTGTGATGTTGGTGGGGTTGGGTCTGGGCATGCCCCTTCTTCGAAAAGGTTGGCTAGTGATGTTCCCTTAGCAGAGGATGCTTCCGAGCAGGGGTTGTTGGGTTTGCCTCGTTCTAAGAGGCTATTGGGGCAGGAGCAGAGGGTCGTGCATGTTTCTAGTGGGTTGGTGCGTGACCCGGGGGGTGCAGCTTGTGGAGACCGGGAGCGTGTACGGTAGGGGTATTTTTTGAGGTCCATTCCATACGTATACGTACGGAGTAGATACGGGTCCAATTTAATTGAGTACATTAGGGGGTTTCAATATTTATCTCCAATATATATTCGTATACGTTAGGGGTGAAAGCCTATTTTGAATTCGAAGTATACGTAAAAGGGTCGCCTTTATCCCGCCCCCTGTCTTTTGTACGTGTTAGAGCGGACCTTCTTTCTCTCCTCTCCGGCGGCCATAGCTCCTTTGCAGTGCTTCTGCTTCATCTTACTCCAGGCAATGGCCATTTGGAGATCGGATTCCTTCTTACCTGCCATGTAGCTCCATTTCAAGCCCGCGTTTGGGTGTTTTTGCTCATTTCTGTGGTCTCTGCTTCCCTGCTATGACGACGACACAGCAGTTGTATACCATGTCCGACCATTGCCATAGCCAATGCTTGGCCTATTTCCATCGCCTTAGTCTGTGCAATGAGGAAGAACTCTTGATTAAGCACTCTTCCCCGGACTTCTGAGGTTTGCCCTGCACATTGGCTACACATTAGGGCATTTGAATTTGATGGTGAAATTAAAGCCTGAAATAGCATTTGCTCTGGCGATAGAAGTGGGTATTTTGAGTTTGGCTATAGCAGAAGCTTGTGTAGCATCCATATATGTGATTTTCTGGTTCTTGCTACTGTAACCGCATGTAATATCTTCTCAACCTTTGTTTCTTGATCTATGCAGGGGGTTCAAACAATCTTGTAGAAGATTTATTGCAAGATTTTCAAAGGCAGAGAGTGCAGTTTCTAAGAACTTGAAATGTGATTTACAGGTTTTGTGTGTTTTTTTCTTTATTCAAATGACAATACAAGATGATGCTTGGATTTGTTGTCGAGGTGTAGGCCTAATTGTTCTCATTTGCTGTAGGACTAACTGTTCTCAATATGCCACCATGTCGTTTATATTTGAGACAGCCACAAGAATATCTTCTGCAGATCATTGTTTGCATTTTTTCTATGCTGGTTATGGCAATGTCAAGTGATTTGCAATGACATGGACCAAATTTCGTGTTAATAATTGGTAGGCAATGCCATCTATCAAATACTTGTGCATGGATTGCTGAAGACATTCTTGTAAGTTATATCTTTATTATTTTATTTATGGAGTCACTAAGTGAACTTCAGATCATAGCAGCAGTGTATTGGGCCTTGACTAAATATTTCTGTTTATTTACGGAATAGCACTTATTATGACTGCTGCAAATTGTGTGTCTGCCAAATATCAAGGTTAGTAAACTTTGTAGTCTGGTAGCCTTTGCTTGTTAGTATTTTGTGTCGATTTATCCCAACAAGTCTCAACGTTCTTTCTAGGTATTGGGGCAATCAAGAAAAGTTTGTTTAAAGGCTACTTATAGACCATAATTGGTTACAGAGTAGGTAAGAAAAAAGTATGGTAGGGCTAGTTTGTTTATGTACTCTGTCTAGCTAACATGTATGCCATTCTTTCAGGTCTTCTCTTGATGTATGTTGCATTGAACCTAATAATGGTCAGTGCGCATTACTTTACATGGTGCCATGCACTCTTGGTATCTAGCCAACTCTTTGCAAAGATAGAATGACAATGACGATGGTTTGGTCCCTCATCCTTTCTTTTGTAACAAATGTCCCTTTAATAGGTCTTTCAGAGAATGAAAGGAAAAAGGTATAGAACCAGACAAGATTACTCCTCTCAGGGTTCTCAATGTGTATTCTGGAATAGCAGCACTGGAGCAGGGGAGGTTAGTGCACCACTACATCAGGAATTCAGAGTTATGCAGGATTTGTCTTAAATCATCTAAGTGACATGTATGACAGTTGTGGAAGTAAAAAGGAGGCCCACAATGTGTTCACTATGATGCCAATCCATGATGTTATCTTTTGGAGTACAATGATTGCAGGGTACTGCCGCTATGGGAATATTTAGATGGCATTTATTTTATTTGAAAAAATGCAACGTGAAGGCATGATGCCAAATAATTCACCGTCATTTCTATTTTATCTGTCTGCTGCCATGTGGGAATGGTTGATGGACTTCACTATATACATTTGATGTGCCTAGGTCACAATATTACACCATTGGAGCAACATTCTGCCTGCTTAATTGATCTTCTTGCCCCTGTAGATTTCACAGAAGAAGCAGTAAATATCATACAGGACATGCCATTTCCACCTACTTGTGTGGTCTGAACGACCCTTCTTGGAGCTTGCAGGATGCATGGTAACTTGGAACTGGCAAACATGCTTCTAAGGAGATTCTGAAGCTCAACCCTGATATGCATGTGTTTCTATTACTGGCAAATGCCTATTCATATTTCTGTAGCTTAATGATTCTGCCAGTTCCTACTTCCTGAGATAGTCCACAGAAGAGGGGCATTCAGGAAGAATATCCAATTAAGGAGGGTCTTTACATCATCCATCAGGACCAGTTTGTTGGGAACTGTTTCCACTTTAGGAGGATGTTTGGCATACTGAAGGCAGTTTGACCTTAAACCGAGAGAACATTAACTCTATGTGAGAAAGAGTTGGGGCATGACTGCTCGTATGCAAGCTGTTACGACCTTGGAGAGGATTGCTATATGGTTGATCATGTAGCAATTGACTCAGTGGCTTTCTCTGCCAGATGTATTGAACAGAAATTTTTGTCCAATGGTGATGAATGGCAAAGTCTTGTAATAGAATATTCACATTCTTTCCTGCCTGAGCCATCTAGTGTACCTTCGAAGCCAACTAGGAGTGGTGAGATACTGTCACCAAAGTCTATGACTGATACTATTACTCATGTTGCTGATGAGATACGACATGAAATTGATGTTGAAAGATCTATAACAAACTTGAAGGCACAAACTTGATGCGTTATATATGGTGACAGACACAACAGGGAAGATACAAGTATTCCGTGACAATGGTACTGTCTATGGTATCACGCAGTCACCAAGCAGACCCCGCGCATTTATGCGTACAATAAATACACAAAGGTTGCTGTTTCTGACTGATTCTGGTGCAGCATCACTAGACCTG
>JAANSK020230189.1:0-14201 GCA_011763485.2 Isoetes engelmannii
TTGAACTCGAGACTCGGCTCTGATACCAATTGATACGACATCTTAATTATCGTGCCCCAACCAACTGGGCAAAAGCATCTAGACGTTGAGCTTTGACCCTCTATATATGATAATTAGGTGTTGTCTCCCCAAGATCCTCTCGAGTGGTCTCCCATGGGCCCCAAACCATATCATAATGGCTCTTCATCAACAGCTAGTGGCTTGCAGATTGGTTGCTCCTTCTGATGGCCAAGTAGAGAAGCAAATTCTACCTAGCATCTGCCAGTTGGAGTCTGAGCAAGTTCAGCAAGCTCGCGTTAAGGCTGGATTGCAATAGTTCAAGGAGGGAGATCGTTGTACAAGTTTTTTTCTTTAGAGCTGCAAGGGTTTGGCGACAAGCTTCTGCTATGGTCTCTCTCCAGGTTCCAAATGGTCCGCTCATTTCTGACCCGGTGGAGCTTAAGAATTTTGTGCATGGTTATTTTTCTGCTTCATTTGTTGCCCGTCACATCCCTTTTCATCAAGATTTACAGGAGGCACTGCTTGCAAAGGTGCATCCTATTGTTCTTGAAGGGCAAAAAGCTAGTTTAGATGATGAGATCACTCTCAATGAATTAGCTGATGCTACTTTTTGTTTGAAGCAAGGTAAATATCCTGGAATCAATGGAATCCTTGTGGAATTTTTTCAGAAGTATTGGGGTTGGCCTGGTAAAGATGTATACAATGCCTTTACAGACTTCAAGAGGCAAAGATAATTGGACAAAATCCTTAACATGGGCTGCATTTCCCTCATCCTCAAGTGTAAAGATCCCTCTACAATTTTTGATTAGCATCCCATTACCGTGTGGTCTATTGTTTATAAGATCTTTGCTAAAGTCTATACTTAAAAGCTTGGGAACATTCTGGCTGATTCTATCTCCTCCGCACAATCAGGTTTCTTGCCATGATGGTGTTTTTAAATAATGTAGCTGCAGCCTATGCGGGCATGTATTGGGCAAGATTGCAGGCTCACAAAATTGTGTACTTAAAGTTGGACTTTGCGAAGGCATATGATAGTGTTGATTGGATTTTTTTTGGAAAAGTGTCTCTTAAGCCTTGGCTTTGGTGCACGCTTCACAACTGATGTCTTGAAGCTTCATTATTCTGCTCACTCTTCCGTCCTCTTTCAAGAAGAGCCTTCTGCATTCTTTCAGGTAGGTCGTGGTATTCATCAGGGTTGTACATTGGCACCATTGCCATTCACAATTGTGGCCGAGGTCCTCTCTCAGATATTCTCACTTGCTGCACAAGAAGGCATCTTGCATGGACTCCCTATGCGTGATTGATCGCAAGAGATTTGTAATCAATATGTAGATGATACTTCTCTTTTTAAAAGCTGACGAGCACAATCTGCAAATGCCATTTCACTGTTGGACTCCTTTTCTTTAGCATCTGACATTTTTGTTGAATGGCAGAAATGTATTGCATTGTGGATGTTGGACACTCTAGTTCCACCGTGTATTACTGCCTTTCTATGGAAGGTCCTCTCCCATGGTAAAGCGACCAAACTTTTAGGTTTACCTGTTAGAGTTTATATTTCATCAGGAGATGCATGGGACACTGTTATTAAAGGGTTGGAAAAACACTTGTTTTGGCGGTCCACAACCAAATTGTCTTTAGCAGGCCGAATTACAGTAGCCAATATAGTTTTGAGCAACACACATGTGTACATGGCTTCAGTTATTCTGGCACCACAAGTGAAGATGCAACTTATTATTAGGATTTTCAGAAACTTTATTTGGGGTGGCACAGAAGAAGGGGCTGATGTGAAGACCAGTTGGGCAAAGTGCATTTTGCCAAAACATTGTGGAGGGCTTGGGATGATACACTTTCTTCTACAAAGTAAACTGTTGACTTCTAACTGGAGATTTTGAACAATGTCGATGAGTCTCCTCACTCACGGCTTCATTATCAGTCTTTGCAGATGTGTGTTTCCGTTGATTCTCCATCTATCAAGCCATTGTTGCCTTGGGTTCTATTTTATCCTCTGACCACTTATTCCAATGCTTTTCCTTTCCTCAAAGGCCTTTTTAGTGCATAGGAGACAATGCGCACTCTATTTCATTTTCATCCCTTGGCGTGTACTTTTACTGTGCAGCTAGCTGTTGGTCGATCCCTTTGGGTGATAACCAAACAGATGCTCCTCTGGTTTATTCACTTCATCTCTTGACACAATGACATTCGAGACTAGCATGTGTGCTCATCAATTTTGCATGGTATAATGAAACACGATTGCTGACATGGGCAGAATTCAGAACTAAGTTTCTCCTATTGAGATGGGATCGTGTAATTTGGATGAAGGTAGTCTCTATTCTTCCTCCTGTGCCACAACTGGTGGCTTTCAGGCTTTGGATAGTGCATGAGAATGTCAACCCAGAGTTTGGTGCACTCCATGGATAAACTTCTTCTTGGTGCAGTGGCACTGCCCCCTTTGCAATGGTGGCCTTTAATAGTACATGTGAATCAAGATAGAACAGTTTTGAACTGGTTTAGGATAAATTGCTCATCCCAAAGTATCTGTCTTGTGGATGAGACAATTGACCATTGTTCTTCTTGTGTCAGCACGCTAGACCAGCTTGGTTATGGCTTCAGAATCTTTTCAATTGTGACTTAACTAGTTAGAAGGTCTTATTGGCAGTGTACCCAAGTTCTTGGGACAATATAGCAAAGAGAGCATTTCACTTGGCTTCTTCATGGATTATTTGGTCAGTTTGAAAATGAAGAAATTTGTTCATTTTCAAAGGCCATAGGTGCCCTTTATGATCAACTCCTCATTGATGATACGCGATGCATTGTCAAAGCATATGTATTGTCTTCAGTACGTGGTGAAGTGGAGAGTCACATGTGGAGCACTACCTTCAAATCCATACTTATGTCTGATGCACATTTGGGCACTGCATGTTGTAAGCTAGCGGATGATTCTACTCGAGTGGACATCTTCTCCACTGAGTTTTCAGTCCCCCATCTTTGTGTATAGTTTCTTTTGATTAATAAAGGCGCATGCTAATATCAAAACATCAGGAGGACCATGATGCCCTTCTAGTTGTTTCATCAACAAGAATAACGATTGTTTCATCAACAACGATATGTGTGCTATGCTATGAAGGGGTTAAACCCCCGTGCTTGGCCATTAATGGCAAAATAAACGGGCAGGTCCGAGGTGATCGATTTTTGGGTCTCCCAAAGGGCAAACCTTTGGGAGATGGGGTGATATATGGTTTTTTCATCTGGATGGCAGAGTCTGTGTTGGAGCGCTGATATTGATCGTTCATTAGCATTAGACATCGTTAGAATTCAATCCGGTGGTGCACAAACAACTTCAAATCGCATTTGGTTAGAATGAAAGTGCTTTAGGATTTGAAATCGCATTTGGTTAGTCTTCAAGTGCCTTTGAATCGCTTTGATTTGGTCTTGCCTGATTGCTTGGCCCTTCAAATTTTTCCATCATTGGCTTCTAATGTAGACAAAATAGAGTAGACCCTCAAACCGAGCATAACTCTCAATTTTTATGGTCCATAACCCCTCGGGTGGTCCATAACACCATAAAATTTCTATAGTAATTCAATTATATTGAATTACAATAGCAAAAATATATTCTATCCCTCCACATGCACATTTAGGAAGGAGAAGAAGAGATGATGATAGTGGAACTTTAATGTTTACGGAAGCCATAGCGTATTGGACACTTCACAACATACCCAGATGGGGCTTGCCCCCATATAACATTTCCATATCCACTTGAGACCAACTGACAATACCAACACCAAAGCACAAATTAATTAATCTACTCATTTAACCATGCAATTAATCACCTTTACATTACATGTTATTTTGTGAATAGGCTTCAATTTGAGGCCATTGTTCATATTTAAAATATTGTTTTACCACTAGACCAATGATTAAGGCACAATTGAGACTTTGAATTACCTTAAGTCATGAACTCTTAAGAAATGAAAGCGAGACAACTTTA
Organism: Isoetes engelmannii; assembly: GCA_011763485.2. Classification (NCBI taxonomy): domain Eukaryota; kingdom Viridiplantae; phylum Streptophyta; class Lycopodiopsida; order Isoetales; family Isoetaceae; genus Isoetes; species Isoetes engelmannii. The sequence goes on from JAANSK020230189.1 coordinate 3,989, forward strand.
ATATTTGAATGCACAAAAAAATAAATAAAATCTAAACGAAAGTTCTATCTCAAACCTTGTTTCATCTCACCTTGCACATACTAAATAAATAGGATAACAACATGCATCCTAGTTCGAAGTTTTTTGCAATAAAAGCAAAAATGCAAAAGAAAAGAGAAGAGACTAAAGGAACCAGACCTCCAAATCAAAATGGCTTTACAAAACTAAGTCTGTAGATATACAAGGGCTTTGGATTGTGTGGAAGAGGCATAGGTCATTTGTGTTTTCTCAAAGCTATATGCATCCTTCCATGATCCTGATATCCCTTAGATCCAAACTTAACAAGCAGGTTCGAGATATGGCTGATGTAACGACAGTACAACAATTGTAGGAAGATATTTTTAGTTAGTTGTGAAATTGTAGTACATTCTCACTGTGTGATTACTCCACATTTTCGAAATTGTTGTGTGGATGGATCGATATCGCACAGGGTTAAGTTGTATTGGCAATTTATAATGAATAGAATATCCCTCAAAAAAAGTAAAATAAAAAAAGATACAATATTTTAAATCTAGTCCATATGCTCTTTTTGCTTACATATACTATGGCGCATGCTTTTCTACTTCTATTTTGTGGTCGTACTACTGGCATTTGATTACAGAATAACAATATTCTCTATTGTTGAGCTAAAATATTCATAAAACAATGAAGGTCTCAAACTCATAGCTTCTCACAACAAACCCGACTCACCCTTCTTCAACAACATCAACGAACTTCAAGATACTGCACAATCTTAGGGGGGTTTCTCATGGATGGAAGCATCCAAGTTTTTTGGAGGTCCAATTGCTTGGGCAGAGGTTTTGGACCTAAACAAAAATTAATCCATCTCTATTACTTTCTACTCAGGCCTTGGATCTGATTTTGATCCATAGGCTCAAACTTCATTCTTGTGCATCAATCGGCTGAGATGTTACCAAAAAAAACTTGAGGTCTTCTGATTCATGGGAACCCAGAAATCTTGTTCCGTATTATTTCAGGTTTAGATCCGTTCATGGGAAACCCCTCTTAGACTCTATCAAGACTTCACATTCCCTTATCTTAGAAGTAACAAAAGAAAGGACGGAGAGGTTTTAAGGCGCAACCATTTCTATGCGCCACTACATCAATACACTGAAGCCCTTTAAACCTACATCTAAAATCGTATATCAGAGACCAAACCAAACCAAAAGGGGCAAACTTCCACTTGGAAGAAGTAAGAATGGGGCAAGCTTCCACTTGGAAGAGGTAAGAATCTACAGTGCTGAAACTAATTTTCAAAAGTCATAAGAGCTAGCTTTGCTACTAAATGATGTTGCATCCTAATATGCTATTCTTTCTTTCCCACCCTCCTAAGAAAGAAGACAATGGGTTGCTTTGTTGCAAGTAACTTCTTCTGATGTAATCTTACGAAACATCACAAGCAGGCGCACAATATGCGATTTCCCGATGATGCCAAAATGGACGGCGATACTATAGCTTAAAAAAGAGAATGTTACATGTGTGTTAGACTAGGACCAAGACGAAAATGGCTACAAACTTCATGTTCATAAGGAAGTCATCAAATCATTCACATCTCTCGTGCCCACATAAAGTGACAAAGACCACCTTGTTTATACCAGGAAAAAGTCATCACAGGAATATTGGCATATTGTTCTTTTAGTGTATTCATATTAGTTGTGAGGACATGGGAGAGACTTATAATAGGCGTATCTTGTAAATTAAGTGGCTAGGAATTCAATGTCATAAAATAGGCAAGTTGTGGAAGCCTAAAGATGAATGGGACACCTAGTGGGCCACCTAGCAACAATGTGACAAGAGAGAATAATTTGCCTTATAGGTGGTGTTCCAAACCTCCACACTCATATTTTGTCCATGATTTGACAGGCTGTAAAAGACAATGCCCTTGGCACTGCTCATTGACCAACCAATCTGATACTGAGGCACATGGAGCTTGACACATCGTGCTGGTCTTGAGGGAAACACACCAAGTGATGGAACCAAAAGCAAAAGGATAAAGAAGAAAGAAGATGGATAACAAAATCAAAACAAAGAGGGACACGGGACCGCAATTCGATGCACAAATCGGCTGGGGAAAGCAACTGGAAGATGGGAGGAGAAGAGGTTGGATCATGGGGGAAAATTCAATGGAGTAAACAAGTAGGGAAGCCAGGAAAACAACAGGTGTGGGCCGAGGCAATCTCGTGGGAACATTTGTGCCAGAGACTATTCTATTCAAACAAACTGCAAGACAGTTGGATGGGGTACAACACGAGGGCCACAACACACAACACACAACAATAGATTATACACCGCCTGTGGTCACATGACATTTAACCTAGAAAAAAGGAGAAAACAACTCCACACCCATGATCAATCCAACCTAGAAAAAGAAAAAAAAAGGCCCTTCACATTCATGATCAAACCTTCCCAAAAAAACACCCAAAAAAAAAAAAAGATTCAATTTCAAAAGAAAAAGTCCCACACCCATGATTTAAAGATTCCAACCAGAAGGTGGTGGAGGAGTGGGTTCGATACCCCTTTACACAGACACCTTAATAAGCACAATGCCCCTTACACAGACACGTTAATAAGTACAGTACCCCTTTACCATTTCTTTATCCAGGAAAAGTTCAAGATATAGATCCTCTCTTCTTCCAAAGGTAAAAATAAAAAATAAAAATAATATTTACTGCCGTCAAATTAACCCCCGTCCAATTACCGCCGACAGTACTGGTTGCTTTTACTGTCCCCAATAAATAATATAATTAGCTTTGACGTGCCAGCCCATCATAGCCCGTCAATTCGGACGCCTTTTCGCTGCCGGAAATCGCATTGCCGGAAAAATCTCGCCGGCAGTGGCTTATATATATGCCTTTCTCCTCCGGCGTCTTCTCCGTCACACCGCCATAGCCAAATACGTCGAAGCTTTTTCGTGTTTGAACTCTGTTCATCCATTCTGAGCTATAAGCTTAGTTTTCCTTCTTTCCGGCCTCCTTGAATCCCTTCTGCAAATCTTTGCAGTCCGTTTGGCCTTGTTTGCAACATCTGGCACTAATTTCCTGTTGAATTAGGCGTTAATCCTAACTTTCTTTATCATGGGTGAGAAAAGATCCCGAAGTGACGATTCCGAGCAAGGATTAGAGCTTAAGAAGCTCTGTGAAGGGCTTGGAATTGATGAAGAAGGGGTAGAAAGCTCGGAGCCTCTTCTGAGCCAAGAATCTGCTCTGGATGAAGTTCAGGAAGAGCTTGTTTCTGATGTTATGAGAAGCTTAGAAGAAGAGCTTGGAGTCGGTTTTGCATCTTTAAATTCTATGTCAGATTTGGAGGAATCCTGCGGTTTTGCCTATTCCGACATCTTTGATGAGGATTGCGTAGATAATAATGGAGAAATATCTGACCCTGCGCCTCTTTTGGCTTCTCTGTCTGCTGCTGTAGAAGAAGCAGAAAATATGCCTGTGAAAAGTAATCAGGTAGATTTGAGCTATCTGCTTGAAGCTTCAGATGATGAACTCGGCATTCAATCTAGTCCAAGCTCTGATGGAGAGGGTTCTTCCAGCGGGTTTAATCTGGAGGATGAATCAAAGATGTATGAGGTTTCTTCTGAAGTTTCAGAGGATTTCCTCGATGCAGAAAACTGGCAGCAACCTCTGGATTGGTCTGCAATAAATTGCATAGACCTTGGTTTTTCTGAAGGTAGCCAAGACTGGCTGAAAAGAGCTGTTGCTACTCTGGATATGGTGATGGATTCTTCATTGGTTCCCCATATTTCTGCTTTGCCACTTGAGGCTGGAGCTACTCTGTAGGATTCTCGCAAATTTGTACATTCTCTTTCTCATACTGGTCTGAAAGATGAAGAAGACCAATTTTCTATGTAGATTTTGATGTAACTCCATACCAAATCAGAAAGACTCCTGGCATTGGAGCAGATTTTTGTGTAAAGTTTTTTCTAAAATCATAGATTCAGTGCCACAAGTTCTAAAAATGTGTCCAGATTTACTGTTTAATTTCTGAATGTGTAACGTTTTCTGCTTGAATCTGAATGCAAAAGTTTCAAGAATCTGGTCAGAAATATTAATTAGATGTGTAAATAGTTATTGACAGGATTGATCTGATATGAATTTAATGCCCAAAACGTTGCAACTTGCAGTGTGAAATAGGAAAATAGAGGATTGAAACAGGAGATTGAATGCATCTGCAAAAGAGAGCGCTGCAAAAGTATGCATCAACAGATTGTGCTTAGAAAAAGCGAGCACTGGTGGGTGGCTTCGGCCGTACTGGGCCATGTCTGATCATAATGAAAAGCGAAGCTTTCTTTCGAAATGGGCATGTCAGGCACGCCAGAGGCCCACAGAAGCAAACCGCCATAGCCAGTTCCGGCGAAAACGAAAACCAAACTACACGGCAAAATTGTCCTTAACAAGAACAGGGCTCCAAGGGCTCTTCCACACTGGAGGAGCCCCGACGAGGGTCGATTTTACACCAAGGTCTTAGGAAGTTGGTGGGTCCTAGTCCTTAGGGTAGGATAAGATAAAGCGGATCTCAACGACTCTGTACGCCCAATGGTGTGTAGGCATGGAGCGGCGTGCGAGACGTGGACCGTTGATTTTTGGGAGACGTGGCGGAATCTCCGCCGCCTGCTGGCCGCCGTGACTTTCTTTAATTATGGAGGAGGTTATTGTTTGTGTGTCAGAAAGGACATCGGAAAATGCGAGGGATGGACCGACGCGTGGGAAAATTACGTGTCAAGAAATGCGGCTGCCAGGTGGCGAAACGGTCAGGCATAAAGACACCTGCTCATGTCGGCTAGCCTAGCCCCCCTCCTAACAAACTAAATGGGAAAGCTGAGTGCTGACCTACTAAGCTGGTCCCCTGCACGACGTTTTTCTGACGTGCTGCGCCCTTCAAATCCTTGAGATTCGTATCCGCGTTTTCCGCGCCCCAGTATACACGCTTCCTTCGTTTTCTTCGTATTCGTATGTAGGGTGCCGTATGGTCTGTCTGAATACGTATGATGTGGTCAGCCAATCACATCTCTCTACGTGGCTGGCTGATCACATCTTGTGACGTGGTCGCCAACTCATTTGAATCATGAATGGTGAAATATTCTTCATCTTCGTGCATGTTGTGCTACACACATCTTCCATGACCTACCCTCGTTAGTTCGAACGCCGTAAATAACGCACGTCGTCGTGTTTGAGCCAGCCTTAAATCCAGAAAAATCCGCTGTCCACGAAAACATCCGTGTGTTTTTTTTTTATTTGACTCAAGCATATTAAGACACAAAAAATCGGTTTAAGTCCAAAGAAACACTGTGCATTTTCTTTTGACTCAAACACGACAACGTGCGATATTTACGGCGCTCGTCATTTGTTGACGAAACTTTTAGAGCCTACTAGAATGTCTCCTAATGTTCGAAGATTTCAAACTTGGATTTCAGTTTTGAATCGAAAAAACCTTCTTCTGCCCAAGACTAATCCACATATTAAGCAATTTCATTGAAGTATCGATGAAGTACCTCAAATCGTAAAAATTGCACCTAGTCCACCAAAATGCCAACTGCTTCTGTCTAATCCTGGCATACAATGGATATGCACGGTTCTGCATAATGGGCCCCTGTAGCCATGAATAAATTTAGCCTTATTTAGATCTGGACCTTAAAAATCACCAAAAAAAGATCCCCTGCCGTGGGATCCCACAGTCAATTGCCCCAAAAACACGGCTCCTCGACAATCCTAGGGCCTTCCAATGGCTTCCATACCATGGATATGAATGGCTTAAACATGACTCATACACAATCCTAAGGTCTTCCATAGCATGGATATGCATGGCTTAAACACGACTCGATCTTATATGTACAGGGCTCCCACACGTTCCTAAGGTCTCCCACACGGAACTGCAAGTTCTTACAAAACAATATTACCATTGATTCTCTCCACAGTGATTTATGTTATTTGCATTATTTCCAGTCAATCCTAAGATAGTGGAACCCATGCGCCTGCACACCCATATACGTGCACAACTAGAGAAATGCAAGAAATCAAATGTTTTATATTATGTTTATCAAGTCTATAAGACATTTAACAAAATAAGATAAGATAAGATAAATATTTTAGCGTCCACGAGAAGAACCTTTTTAATGTCGTCAAGGTTCACTAAATAATAAAAAATACATAAGAAAATAAGAAAAAACTATTTTTTATATCATGCCACATTGACAACATCCTACTGCATATTGAGAGATAGAGAGAAAGAGGGAAATTTTGCGTGAGTGAGAGAAAGAAGAGATTGATTTTGTACCTTCCTATCTTGCCTTACAAATCTCTAGTCCATAAAAAATATGATAGATTCCGTGTGCTGGTGATTCCTCCTGGTCACTTCATTTGTTTATACATTTTCTGGGTTTGATTAGGAGGCCAGATTTTAAGCATCTACAATATGGCCACATGAAAAGCTTATTCTATGGCCAGTAGAATCAAACAATACGTTGCCATCAATGCTTGATATAAAATATCTCCATTAGGTTCCCAATTGCTTGGGTGTTCCACATTCTGTCTACTTTAAATAATCCCTTTGAAAAAGTCAAGTTCATTAGTCTCCATGCTCCAAAAAATAAAAATAATGCATACATATTGTAGTTCCAAAGTAAATGCCAACTCATTCATGCCAAGTACATGCTCCTATAAAAATCAAATAATGGATATAACGGTACTATATTGAGTTTGGTGATATTGTTGCATTGTTTGACCATTTAACTTTTGCTCTTTTTCTTTCTTTTCCATAAGTCACCCGGTATAAATTCAAAAGAAACATAAATTCAAAAGGAATATCACTTTACAACGAGGAATAGACATACACATATTCTTTTGTCAACTTGAACACTTTCTATCATTTTCTCTCCACCAATAATATGCCATTTCAACACTATTGTCAGACTTCATTATTGCAATCAGTCACAAGTGCTAGATGCTTGTCATGTATTGCTTAAGATATTCTAGATATTTGGTGTACTTTCCCACATAAAATTTACTAGATATTGACTCTTTCCCTTTACAAAATGGAGGCCTAGCGTCTGCATTCATTCTTAGGGTAATACTTAGGGTGAGACGTAAATGCCGAATCCTAACAAAATTTTGGTTTTATAAATCATCATTCAGCAAGGTCATTAATTATTGGAGTTAGAAACTTTATAACATAAGTCCCTCCATGCCTTTAGGACTACGCATTCTCAAGACATAGTTGTGGCATGCAACCTTAGAAGTGTAGACTACTGACCCTTTTAGTTAACAACTACAAGACTTCAGTTTAACAAAACGAAAAGGGTAATCATCTCCTAGCCTCAGAGAAAACCATGGTAAGTTCACTGCATCAAGGCCGTTAAGCAAATTCACACCTTGTGCATAAACGTTCGGTCAGACTTAAATTAATCTTACTTATAGCAGTACAAGATACTCAGCAAAACTGCCACTAATCTTATCTTAAACTCTAGACAGACAGACAGACAGACAGACAGGCAAAAAATTAACCCTACCTCCTGTCGCAGGTTGAGGGACCTAGTTGTTAAAATTATAGTTATGCCATTACAATGCGTAACATGGCTGAGTGCAATGGGAGACCCAACAAGCTTACTAGGCCCCTACGTGCACCTGTTAAATAAAGAGATAAAACAGTAAGAACAAAGAATCAATACCCGAGTAAAAGTTTGCAGACTTCTTTTGCTTCATATTTGAGTCCTGGAAACACCAAGTTCAAAACTTATGCAACATTCCTTTTGAGCATGATTTTGTCAAAGCCATTTGACTTGAGTTTTGGAATAATTTTGTTAATGTCATTAGCAGCATCCATGGAGTATTGTAATTGATACTGGAGCGCTCTTGCATACCTTTATATACTTCATCTAAATGCATGAAAATGTCATCTGGCTTATTCATGTAGGCAGCTAGCATTGCTAACCAGTTATTGAAGCCAAGATAAGACATTGCAGAATATGGCATTCTCGGGATACATACTCGCAATATACACACACAAACACTGCCGATAGATAGGCTTTCATTCATCACAACTGTAGTATACATTGGGCTTATCATTCGGGTAGAGAGTGGGGTAGCCGACCATAGGAACAACATCGGACTACCCCATATAGGAAAAAATGAGAAATGGCGAAACCAATTTCATGGGGGTTAGGAAAGGGTGAGAAAAATGGCGACAACTTCTCATTGGAATAAGAAACCCTGCCCTTTCGGGTTTTTGGGAAAAACCCTAATGAGAAACGATCGCTGATGTTCTCGAGGGAATGCATGTGGTGCCCCTACATGACTGGGGACCGCAACCTGTTGATGATGGGAGCCCCAGGTCGTTATAACTTACTAAGGACCTACACATGAAAAAATGAAGGCACACAAAAAACACATAACTGATATTAGTATTCTCTGCTCTAACTCTATCGTCGCTTGCCTCGTCGCCATGAAAAACCTAAAAGTGTTAACAACAAAGCATGAACATAAAAAAAAAACTTGGAAAAAGAACTTGAAACTCCAGAGGGGCTGGTCATGCTTACCACGCTACAAAGGACCTCGATAACATGGAGGGACTGGTCATGCATGCCACGTGAACATAATTTAGAAAATACTTGACATAAATGAACAACTTTGAAAAATGAACTCCGTAAAAACAATGCAAGTTTTGGTGGGCAGGTGGGAGACTCCAATGCAACTAGTCTACTGTGAAAAGAACGTCCAAACGAGGGGCACTGGGTCTGACCCTCTATATATATCACTTGTCCCCTCCCGAGAATGACGATCCAATGGGTTGGATCGATCGCATTCTCGGGATACCGACTCGTGATATATTCATATAAACACCGCCGAAAAGAAGAGGACTCTCTTCTTTAAGATCCAGGTGGCGAGATAAGTGGAATTGTTGTTGTACCTCGGGTCGAACATAGCACCAGTATCTATGAGATCGAGAAAGGATCCTAGAGAACTCCCCTAGTCGGTGTAGCTGGAGCGTCCCCTGCCGGGTGAGCTCCCGATGGTAAGATAAAGGAAGCTGCTGCCGTACCTCGGATCGCGCATACAACACAACCCCGCAAGTGACAAGACAACTTCGCAAAACAATAAGCAAAGAAAGAGAGCTAGGCATGGTCGTATGTGTGGAGAAGGGCAAGGTCGAAAATGAGAGCTAGGACGACAAGGATATGAATGTAAGACCGCAATCGAGGATCCGGTCGAGGTCGGTCGAGCTTAGAGAAAATGAGGGGTAAGCCACTGAGGACAACTCAAAATTATGAGATGAACTACAACTGAGAAGAGGCAAAACGATGTGAACCACCCCCTTGATGTTGAACCCCCAACTACCCTCCTGCCCGTGGTTACCTGCCGTGTTTGAAGTGTAATCGAAGCAAAAAGTCCAAGTCCGGGATGCGCCAAGTCCAAAAATCGGGTTCAAGGCTTGTGGGATGGGGGCAGGTGCAAGGAAGATGATATGGAAGGCTAAAGCAATGCCAAGCAGGAGACAGAAGATGTACACGAGAAAAAAAAATGAGGGAGGTCACGTTGGGGTGCGGTCGAGGTCGAGGTCTAAAGAAGGCAGGGAAACGAGCAACACAACAAATGCTGGCAAAGGAAGTCTAGTATCTATGGCTGAGCAAGGACAAGCAATGCTATATTACATAGAACTATAATATAAACATGCATAACCATGACAGTATCTCTAATCTCGTGAACAACATCACCATATCTCGTGAAGTATTTTTGTTGATTTCATGGACCAAATATACGAGGACTATTGCAACGAGTACAAAAACTATTCCTTGTGTATAATTTGGGGGTGGTATCTATTGTTGTTCCATATCCTATTCCTGTTATTATGCTACATATTCTAAACGAAGTACACCCCTGGCTACCTCGGTCGTCGGATCCGTCAATCCTACGGCTCAGATCGCATGTTGGGGCCTCTGGGCGCCTCTCGTTTCAATTATGGTCAATTATGATTGGGGGCACCTATGATTTTGAAATATGAAATACGAATTCACCTAAGGTTTTGAAATCTAAAATACGGGGACTCGAACCTCTACCAAACTAATTCGATGTCATGATAAGAATGCTTTGACCAAGACAACGAACAGGCTAATGTGATTATTTTTTCTATTAAATCTATGTTTTTTTTTTATAACAACCCACTTAATTGTTTTAGGATA
>JAANSK020230300.1:0-14200 GCA_011763485.2 Isoetes engelmannii
TCACAATTCAGGCATTTAATTGTGACGTTGAGATTCTCGACTAGCGAGACGAGAAACTCGATGACGAGTATTTAAGTTAGCCAAAACATTTAAACGTCCCTAGGCGCTGCCACACAACGCAGGACTAGACCGAAAATAATTCGAACGTCCCTGGGGGTCGAAAAACACCGCTCGAAAAAAAAGTTGGGAATGAATATGTCCCATTTTTTACAAATGCGACTTCATCACGTTTCAGTATCAAAGAAAGATCTCACTAAAAAATGGTAAGGCTACATTGCACGACAAGAAATATGCCACAATCAAGGAGTGGCAGCCATCAGATTGCATTCAATTCATTCACACCATTCCTAACATAAGCTATATGCTCTTGATAGTGAAAATGACTCTAAAAAGCTTGAAGGAAACTGCAAAGAGTAAAAAGGAAGGAAAAGCATTTGACTGGAATAAGTCATTGGATTGCATTGAAAAGAGCATCATGTCATGCCCTAACCATTTTGGGGAAGCAGATACCTTATGGTGGCCTCAATTTTTTGTTCAACAATGTAAGCTGTTGCTACATGCCATATCCCAAGGTCGAACACCTATTATCTTCAGCTGGCCAGATACACACACTATGCCAGCACAAGATGAAAATCAAGAGGAATAGGTGCAATTTGTGCCTAGCTCAGATGAACATGAAAGAGTGATGTACATGGGCCCTAGACGCACAGCACAACAAGTTGTTCAGGTCTCTGGATCCATCACTGAAATTCAGAAAGGAATTTGTTGTTATTCCAGCAGATGATGATAAGTCTCTGGTTGGCTAAAGTAGTAGATGTAAAACGACAGGATGAAATTCCTCCTCAACTTACTGTGCACTGGATGAGAACAACTGCGACCAATGCATTCAGTGGTAGTTATACCATGGAGATGGTTCTGGAGTAGAGAGAGCAAAGACTAAAGCAAACATTGGCAACATAGACCTTGCTGAGGTGAAAGTGCTTGCATATGATTTCGTGTTAACTGGTGCTAACAAGTTATGTGTTGTGACTCAAGCCTTACTACGGTCAGCATGCGAATTGGATAGAACAACCAAAAAAGTTGCCAGAGATGAAGATGAAGTTTCATTGGTGGACAGTGACGAGGAAGATCGTTCAAGTTCATCCAATGGTACGAGTGAAGCAGAGGACGTGGAAAGCTCTGATGATCAAGGTCTTAACGAGTTAGAGGATGAGATGCATCCTGATTTAGCTGCAAAGTGTAAGTTTGTTCGATAAGGCATACATGTAACTAGGAAAGAGCTTGAATACTGAGGCAGAGTCAAAATGTGTTGCATTTTTTACAATTTTGTTCATATTTTTGTAGATATTTCAAAAACGTGGAATATAATACTTTTTTTTCACTCTAGTGCACTTCCTATTTTTCCTAATATCTATTTTTCTGAGCTCTTAAAATTGTCTATTTTTCACACTTATCTAGGGGGGAAAAGGGTATCAACAAATTTTGACTAGACGCTAAGTTCAATTATTCCCTCAAAAAAGGTACCTAAAATGTTCGAATTACCACATTTGTCACAAAGACATTTTTGGGGAATTTTAGGGAATCTTTCAAAGATTCCTTTTATAGTGCATTTCAACTAAATTATTTCATTTCAATTCAAACTTTGTTTGTATCATAGACTGGCAGTACAAAGGCTTATACTTGGTGGAGCTATTGCAATGAAGCTTAGATAATTCTAGTTAATACATGTAATCAAATTCACACATAGAAGAAATATGATATACTCAAAGATTACCAGGCCTGGCGGAATTCACATCTCAAGAGTCTACATTTGAATCAACCATTTGGCGCGACCTCATCGCCAGTTCTTCCATGGCCACTCTGTTAGCCCCTTGAACATTAATGTCGAAACCATTTTGAAGATTGTTGGCCTACCTGTTAGGCTCATGATCAGGAATGCGAACATCTTGAACATGAACATTGAATCCATTGGAAGCCCATTTTCAACATTGTTGTGTTTTCTGTTACCCTCCCGATGAGTAATATGAACCCCATTCTGGACAGTTGTTCGAAGCCCAAAAGTGTTGTATCCATCACACATTTCTACTTAATATTTTGACATGTTTTGTAATAGGGTGCACAGTAGGATGTCTCCCTCTCTATAATTATTACCCTTGAGAAAATCATCCCATCCATGTCCGAAGAATTTTTTTTGGTCCGACAAATGCAACATAGATGCTAGTGCATTTGGCTCCGACCAACATCTAAAACGTGATCACCAGTTGTGACCGCCACATGATCGAGTTCATGTGAATAAAATATTCTTTAAATATTTTAAAGCACTACAATGTAAGATCTAGACATGAATTTGAAGACTAGCCAGCAATCATCATCCTAACTATTGTAAACAAAATGGCAACCTTAAAAGTAGTACCAATTTACCACCCTAAAAATAGTATTAATTTTCACTATAAAAATAGTACAACTTTTCACCCTAAAAGTTGTACCAATTTTTCACACTAAAAATAGTACCAATTTTTTACCTCATTTTTTACTTGGAAAAGTTATTCAAAAATATCCTTTGCTCATCAGACATTTTTTGTCAAACCATCTCGATATTTACACTTTTACAAAATGGTGATTTTTATGTTTGTTTTCAGGGTTTTTTTTAGGGTTTGCTAGGAGCGGGCTAGGAGTGTTTGAAGGAGTAGAGCTACTGTGTAGTTTCATGCATGGTAAAGTAAGTGTCCTTTCCGGCATGCCATATATCTTGGAAGATTGTAAATCCGGAATTATTTCTGTAGGATGATATTTGTTAGTTGTTATTATGTTCTTTAAATGGTTTTTTACTTATATTTTTTCCAAGGATATATTTGTGTGAAATCAAATAGTATGAATTACAAAAAATGCTATGTAGTGTCCATTTGCATCTTCTAGCCTCTTCAAAATGTTCCCAGTATCTCCACTTGTCTCTACTTGTCTGTAAGAAAATAGGAATGTATTATATATTACAAAAAGTGAATTTTGGTGACATTGTCCATATGACGAAATTTCAATTGCAAACCAACTAGTATGTTGGTTTTGCAAGATAGACCTCTTTAGGCTTCTTGATATACTAGTTGCCCATTGTGCTTGCTAGAGAGCTATATTATACTTGGTATCTCATCCATCAGAGATGCCTTATCCCAATTCTAACTTAATGGCAGTGCGAAAGTACCCTTATTCTCGTTTTATTAACAACAGAATACCCCTTGATCATTTGCAAAATCTCCTTGTTTGTCAATACAAGGCCCCTTCCAGCAATAACCCTTTTTTTCTCTCTTTCAATCTGAATAATACCCTTAATTTTGCTAACATATTCTAAAAATTGTTTCATTCTGTAATGAAAAGCATTATTCCTCTATTTGGACATGATGATGACGTATTAGTTGAAAAGAAGGTCGAGAAAAAAAATCCCCCTTATTTTACCATTGTTCCAACAAAAACACCACTTATTTACCACTGTTCCAACAAAAAACCCCTTTTCATACTCCTATCCATCCCTCAGCATGTATAACCCATAAAATATTTCTGCAAACCAGTAAACTTTTATATGTATTCTCTGCCCATATTCAACATTTTTACATACTTTTAGGCATATTCTATACCCTTTGGTGTATTTTTCACGCAACTAAGCCACTTTTGGGATTTTTTTTTTTTTTTTTTTGCTTGCATATACGTACCCAAATACTAGTAAAAAAACCTCTAAAATGTTCTCAGATGTTATTGAAGCACTACAAATGTGCATCTCCCTTGAGGACTTGTCACAGCTTCTGTCAAGTGAAACAAAGTTCTTATTGAGCTATCAAGATGCTTTGATTATAAAACATATTGTTAAATGAAATGAAGGATATGACTAGTTTAGCCTTGCATCTCACAACACTACATGAACCCTACATACAAGCTCTCCCTTGAGGTTAGTTGGGCCATAACTCAAACAGGTTCTTGATCTTCCATCACATGAAACAAAAGAGGCAAATTCTCATAAAGTTGCAATGTTATGATGCTCAGATTTAAAAGCAGAACCGTTGCACATGCCCATTGTGGCCAAAGTCTCGTCACCATGACTAGCACCAGGCCTCAATGTACACTTTGGTTATAGTCCCATCTACTATACAATTTAAATAGTAACAAGAGGGTAAGCCTCAAGCAAGCAAGCAAGCAAGGTGCTACTGCAACGATTTTTTTTTTTTTTTTTTTTTTTGCTCCTGCTAATTTATACTTCTAAAAGCTTATCCACAACAATCTAACTGGTCACTTATATGAACGGTTCCAGATATTTCCTAATATCAAGTCTTTTAAGGAGGGCAAAAAGTACCTTCGGAGCAATCCAGTTTGCCTAACATGCCACCACTTTATTTTTCCTCTTGTATCACAATAGCCCATTGTATGAATGCAAATGTCTTCCACTAAGTAGAACTAAAAATCCTTAGAAGTCGATATACATGAAAGTTTGAGTTACTGATGTTATGTCTCAGCTTTTCCAGGTCAATCTTGGAGTACATATGGCTCCTTGTCACAAGAACATATACAAAATTAAGAATCCCATCACTCTATGACTTCTGGATATCTGTCAAGATTAGAATAGTGACCTCTTACGACACTTTTTGTTCTTCTGCAACTTGCAAAAGAGCATTTGGTAATGCTTACTCTCATCAATACATCACACCTCAAGTTTATCAATTGAGGGGTAGACATTAGATAGTACATAGGCTGCTGCATTTTTTGAATCCAAAAAGGCAACATATTGTGCACAGATTCTTCCTTTTTGAGCATCGTTTTGTGTTGTACAAGAACTAAGAAACACCCTCCAGGTTTGTGCATTAGGCATGAAGGGCATGCATCCAATAAGGCTTTCAATTATATCTATCTATCCTATTCGACCAAGAAGATCGATAATGCAAATACAATGTTCCAATACTGGCATTGCTCCATGATCCCAATTTATTAAAGCAAAGCATTGATAGCTTCATCTGTTAGACCTCCATGGCTATAAGCAGCAAGAATGCTAATAAAGATCACGTCACTAGGTTTCACACCTTGAAGGAGCATCCATCTAAATATATCAGCCATCTCTTTCAAATACCCATGTTGGGAATATGCTGCACAATCGCATTCCCAGATATTATATTCTGCTATGGCATCCCATCAAATATTGCCATAACCTGAAATCGTGGCATTCCATGACACAATATCAAGCTAAGGTATCTGCTTGCATAGTTCCTTGGCCTTGTCAATATAACCCTTCTGGGCATATCATGTATATATAATTATAATATTATTATTGAAAAAGACCAAAGGCATTGCCAAGGTAGTCATTTTGCACATACCAGAAAGCCTAGAATTCCAAGAAACAATATTCCTCTGTGGCATTTCATGTGGCATTTCATGAAATACCTGCAAAGCTTCCTTAAGCAACCCATGTTGCACACGCATACTGATCATAAGATTCCAAGCCACGATCTCTCTTTTGACATTTTTTAAAGAGCAATAAAGCCTCTCGGTCCCCCCTTCTAAGCATAACCTAAAAATGTTGTAGTTCATGATATAACATTGGGCAAATTGTAAAAATACCCCTATTTATTTACAAAATTGTCAAAATGCCCCTGTTTTAGGGGTATTTTTGATAAAATATCCCTAACTTTTGTTTTATAATCCAAATAAGATTATGTCCTTCAGAGGAATTGTAGCTGAGGATGATATCTTTCCATCAAAGCTGAAATCACCTGAATCGGAGTCCAGAATCAAGTTATGTTATTTCTTAATGGAAAACAAATCGTAATCATAACTTAAGATTTCGGACTCCGATTCATATGATTTCAGCTTTGATGGAAAGATATCATCCTCAATTACAATTCATCTGAAGGACATAATCTTATTTGGATTATCAAACAAAAGTTAGGGTCATTTTATCAAAAATACCCTTAAAACAGGGGCATTTTGACAATTTTTTAAATAAATAGGGGTATTTTTACAATTTGCCCTATAACATTTGGTTGAGGTATTTGCTAAACAATTTCATAGTCGTCCATGCTGCAAGCAAATTGTAATCATTATATTCCAACTACAAATATTTCGTCTAATCATGTTGTCAAATACAGCTCTTGCTCTATCAGGAGATCACTTGTTATACAACACTTGCCAGACATCTGTATTAGCGAGTTACTAATGAACCTATCTGTATTAGCGAGTTACTAATGAACCTATTCACACTGACCTCCATTTAAAAATGCACTCATGAACATACTTACCTTGTGAGATGGGTCTAGGATTATCACATTTTTCCAACTCAGATGCAATGCTTTTAGAATAGAAGACGGTATTTCTTCCATTCCAGCAAATGTAGCTTGATCTAATTGACCTTCCTGCTTTTGTTTTTTCGTCTCAACTCTTTAACAAATCCATGCAATTTGATGCAGCCCCAAGCCCATTCAATCTGAACTCAGTAAGAACATGCTCAAATGATGTACAAAAACGGGACCAGAAGCATGACAAAAGCAATTTGTAATGAGGATTTCTTTATAGCTGCAGCTACTGCAATGCATGCAATCCACTGATTCCTGCAACTGTTACTCCACAGGGTTCTGCACACATTCCATCCATCAATCTCCACCTTGAATTTTGGATATTTTGCAAACATTCCTTTTTCCTCTGTTACAGCCCTAGGATTTGCCTTTCGGGCAACCCAAAAAAGTGCCACATCTAACAATTTTGTAAAACGACAACATAGGGCTCGATTCTTAAAAAACATTTTGGAACCTAAAAAAGGTGCCACATCTAATAATTTTTTGAAACAACAAAAGAAGGGCTCAATTCTTAAAATAAATATCTTGGCGCCACATGGGATTACGCCATAAATTATCATATCTTATGTGGAAAGAACAATGATTTTACAAGCTCAGAGTCACTGCACAACAACTTCAAGGGAGCTATGCAGCTTTTTGGGATAACATGATCCAACAACTATTTGATAGGCCCCCCAAAACTACGTCTTCTCTAGCCAGATAGTTCACTTCGTAAGTATACTAGTTACAATGCCAACAGCCAAAGTTCTTCCACTGTCCCTTAAAACTACACGACCTAATGCCCTAAAATGGGCATATTCTTCTATGCAGATTCCTCGCTCTAGTATTACCTGCACAGATTATAATTTCATCAAAGTTGGATATGTTGGGAGTTGCATACCAAAAACAAAATTAATGGTTATACACCAAAAACAAAATTGATGGCCATACCTCAACCACTGCATTCTGGTTTGCAATGACACAACGAGGTGATTTTTTAATCACCAAACCGCTTTTAGAATCAATCAATGAAATAAGCCGTACAATCTTTGCTGGCTCTTTTACATTGTGGGCATGCAATATCACCTATAAAGAATTACAATGAGAAGAAATTATTCTGAAATTCTGAAGACAACCCTTACCAAGAATATAACAGAATCTAACAATTTACCCCTTACCAGGTAATGGTCAATTATAACCCTAATAGACCATACCTTCAATGTTCATTTCATCGTATTAAGGGAACTAAGCCAAATCTTTGGCTACATTTAAGACGTGGAGGACATAGATACGTACTTGTGTCCCATGAAGAATGGGGACTGGGATTCCCAAGACTAGAAGCCTTAGTTGTAAGTGATTTGTGACAGGCACTGGATATTCCGGATGGCAGATCACACCGCCTGGTATAAGAAACGATGGATCTACTCCTTGTAAACCAACATCAACACTATCCCCGGCCTTTGCCATTTTCTGTGGTTTTCCTGCGTGTTCAATACTTTTTATGGTAGCCATTTCCCCACTTGGCATGACCCGCACCTGTAAGTTACTGGAGCAAATTAAGAAAAAAAGATAGCAAATGCTTACATGGAAAATACCTTGCTCCCAACTCTGATTGCTCCACTTTCAATTTTTCCACCTATCCCAGCTGCACCTAATGTCCGTGTTCTGATCACTTCAGCTATTCCAAGCCTCAATGGCATGGAGATTTGCCTGACTGGAGACTCAAATTTGTCCAGTGATTCTATAAGCGTCAGTCCTCTAAACCTGTAAAACAAACATTCAACACATAAGGTGTGCTTCCTTTCCCCAATCAAAGAAATACCTTTCCCCAATCAAAGAAATAACATGCATGAACCACACCAAATCAGACTAAAAATTCCGTAAAACATGGTAAAAATTCTCAGGCACTTTAAAAATGACAGGACATAATAGACTAGCACAGACCAGGATTTGAAAGAAACTTCTGTAGGTTTCGCCACCAGGTTCTGGGCTTCAAATGCACTAACAGGAACCCAATATATAGCTGAATCCTTAAAACCACATTGCCTGAGAAAAGGGGCAAGTATATTTTGTATGTGATCAAATCTTTCTTTTGAATACTCAACTGAGTCTAGTTTATTAACTGCAACAATTAGTTGGTAAACACCCAAGCTCCGTACGAGCTGTGCATGTTCACGGGTCTGCCCACAACTTTGACCTTCTGCAGCTAGTCCAGCCTCAAAAGCTCCAAGAGATGCATCAATCACAAGAATAGCTGCATCAGCTTGTGATGCTCCAGAGATCATATTTGGAACAAAATCTTTATGCCCCGGAGCATCAAGCAAGACTACACGGAACTTCGGAGTTTCAAAATGTGCAACAGCAACGGTCATTGTAACTCCTCTAGCTCTCTCTTCTGAACCTTCATCAAGAGCCCATGCATATGCGAAGGAACCTTTCCCCTGTATAAGCATTGCCTTTGTTAATTCGAATCTCCATAGTTTGAAGACAGGCAATGCCATTACAGAAACTGGATGCTCATTTGACGTAATAAATCATACCAGTGCATCCGCATCCTTCTGATTTTTGTGCAACTCCTTCTGAGTGACATGGCCTAGTAAATGCAATATTCTCCCCATGAGGGTTGACTTCCCTGCATCAACATGTCCAACCTGTAAAAAGAATTAAATATTAAGCTCCTGAACATGGCCACATGTAAATATAGCATATTCCACACGTTTCTGTACCACCACAAGATGTAGCAAGTCCTTTCCAGATCCTTGGACCCCTTCAAGCATCCAAGCTTCTGGCTTATATTTGTCAAGAGGAAGACTTTTAAAGCCATGCCGATTATGAGGTTCACCATTTTCAATTAGATGAGTAGCATTAATGCTACTCGAAATCTGCTCCACAGTTCCAGCTTTATCGTTTTCCATAGGAAGGCGAGCGGAAACCCTTTCAATACTGCTAGTGAGTTTCTCTTTTTGTGGTGTGTCTGGAAAAACAGAAAGAGCACATCCTTAAATGCTGTTACAAATGTTGCTGATCAGTAAGCATCGTGTCATACGCCTCCTTTGAGGTCTCCAAAAGAACAAAACAGATAGCTCAAAAGAACATAAGCAGTCCTCCAAAAGAAATGGAAGAATAATTATCAACTCGTACTTTGTTCCACTAGGTAGATAAGGCCCTGAGTTATTCAGTAATCTGATTCAACACCTATACACGTTGCCAGGAGCACATTTCTCGATATATTTTGCAAATTTGCTATATTTATGAAGATTAATAGATTTACCTGTCCTCATTATTTCTGGTAAAATCTAGTAAAATTTTATCCCATCTTCTAGAGAAAAGGTTGGTCTTATTGATTGCCAGCATTTTAATTTCATTTTCTATTACCAATACTAAACTCTACATTAGGTGGCATTTTACTTGCCCTTGGTCATGTATAAATCACACTTGTATTAATTGATCTCATAGACCCAAATAAACCCTTGCAGTCGCTAATATACTATTTGTTTCCCTCTTTATTACCTTCCACTTCTTATTTGCCACCAATAGATGTTCCCAGAAAATCCATTCTGTTCTGTTAAAATATAATTTGATTGTGCAACACAACTTCCATGTCTACAACTCAAGCATACAAAACACTAGAGAGTCAAATACTTGTAATGTACTAGGTAATTGATGGGCAGCGGAGTTTTATGCCCTGTAAAACCACGAGGTGGCCAACGAGTGGCGGTAGCCACAAGTTGTCACCGAGTGGTTTTACAGGGCATACAACCCCCCTGCCCATCAATTACCAAGCCTAATGCATAGTTGGGGTGCACCTAATAGAGTAGCTTACAACTAACATTATACATAAAAAAAACATTCTATGTTATAATTTACATGTAATTACGGAGTAATTGCACCCAACCATGCATTACTACAATACAAAGAGGAATTTAACAGATTCTCACCTTTGAAGCCGTCATTCCGCTTCCCGCTCAAACTTTGGTCATCAGGAGAGGGACTGTCAAAATTGAAAGGAACTGTAGAGAAGTCACTCCATACCGTTCAGCTCCTACAGAAAACTTCAAAAAATCACCCCAACTAAAGTTCTTAAATTGTCTTGATTACTTTTCAATTATGGACTCACAAGACTTATAAAATTAACATGACCATCATTATAGTGCTTTCCAGTACTGGACACAAAACTATGTAACAAAGGCAGAACAATATTCAACAAGGACTAGAAGAAAAACTGTGTTCTTTAATAAAATGTGACAGTGATGAAGTTGTCCACATTTCTCCAGTAGAGAGAAAAGGAAAAAGTCCACCAAAGACTCGTTGCTGTATAAGAACTAAAATACAAGTATAAAGGGCCTGCCAAGAGAGCATCGATCAGGTCATCCTAGAAGAAGAAATACTCACTTTTCTACTGAGTCCATTCATCACATTCCATACCCTATACAAAGATGCAGGTTTTTGCATTGGAAACCCTGATCCCTTGAAAAGGAGAAACATAATTCTTTAGCAAGTCTAGCTTAAGTAGCACTTTTTCAACTGTTACCAGAAGTCAACAGTATCTTTAGGATCCTTCGCCGCTCATTCACTAGACATCGGATCTGCCGGTTGAGGGTTAGCTCCCATCACCTGTATATCAAGTGTGGGCATGGCAAAAAATTCCAAGAGAGCACAGAAGATATGTTTCATGTGTGAATCTGCAGAAATGTACGACATAAATCATTTCCTCCTTGCTTGTCCTGTATGAGGCAGCGATCATTTAAGGAGGGCTGACCTTAGTTGTAAGAAAAGCTTACCTAGAAAGACTAAATTTCTGTTTAACTCTTATTTGAAGTTGTTCATTGTTATAAATATTTAGTCTTCTAACTTTATGGGATAGTGAATAAATCTTCACTTCATAAGCCGGCATCCTAAGATGGCACACTAAGAACCTCAATAATTTTGACGGTCAATATCCAGATAGTCAGGTCTTAGTAGAAAGCCATCTTCAAGAAGCACAATAAGGGTTTATTCTTTAAACCCATAAGACCTATGAAGCCAACTATAAATAGCGATCTTGAACCGTCTGGTAGCATGGTAACCTCCTCTTGGAATTATCCTAATTACGTAACAGTTTTTAAATTTAAACTTCAATATAGCATGATAACTTCTTCTTTAAATTATCCTAACTTTAAATGATGATTGTGCAGCTCAAATTAAGCTTACACAGGCTTGAAATTGAAATGGGTAGACGTGATGGGATCCCCAGAAGTGATCGGATATGTTCTTGTTGTTGGATCCTGATGATTAAAGATGAACAACATGCTTTCATAGATTGTCCAAACTTTCAGCACTTGTGCGAAGAATTTGGGATAACGAATCTAGATTTTCCGAGCTCCTTAAGATGGACCTAACCTACAATCTTGGTGGACTTACCGAAAGGAAACTCTTGATCTTACAACATTTATAGAGTGTTACATTGAAACAGACGCAAATAAGTTGTTAGACATATAACATTATCGATGTATTTTTTGTCGCCTTATGGACCTAAGGGTCTTTAAACAGGCGTGATTTAAATCAATCAATCAATCACATCTACTGGTCAATCAAGCAGCAGTAAGTTTAATATCATATTGGTTCTAAAGTGCAACCTTTTCTTTCTCTCTGGCTTTGCCTATCTTCTTGGAAATATGCCTTTTACTTACAAAAAGTGTAACTTGGGCCCTCAACTTCTTCCTGTTCCCATTGTAACAGCAGATCATTCAGCCTTCAGGTCATGACTTTTTCTTGCTTGAGGATGTTGCTCCCTTTTATT
Source organism: Isoetes engelmannii (assembly GCA_011763485.2). Lineage (NCBI taxonomy): Eukaryota > Viridiplantae > Streptophyta > Lycopodiopsida > Isoetales > Isoetaceae > Isoetes > Isoetes engelmannii. The sequence goes on from JAANSK020230300.1 coordinate 12,082, forward strand.
TTATTTATGCTTTGCATAGACAACCTCAACCCATTGAGCTTGAATTGCCCAATTGGGCACCTCATGTTATTTGAAAGTTCAATATCCATGTAACAATACAGCCATCTGGTAAAGCATTCAGTGATGGATTTGCATTCCGCTGAAGGACCTGAGGGTCTTGATGAGAAGACAAAAGCGTTGCTGAGGGCTTCAGAAAAAAAGATGGAAGTATTCTCTCATGGTCTAATTGGCCTTAGAAAAATCAGAAGCAGCATTATGTCTTTCTGAATTCAAAAGGCACATACTGCTTTGCAAAACTTGTATCTATCAGAAGGCTTTTGAAAAGTGACGCCAATAGTATATCAGATCAGAAAACTTGGTGCCATTGTCACTATCCCCATATATCTACCTATTTGGCAATAGTTTGTGTAAACAGGAGAACCATGCACCTGAGAAGCGAAAATGGGGGATGTTACATCCAAGCTGACCTATATCTGAGATCCATGATGAGGACAAAGTTGAAGATGATATTCTACTTCCATAATCGTGCACTCTCTGAGTACTCAAGTGCTCCAACCATTCATTCTTAATTTGCTCCACAGTCTTTCTGCCCCTCCTCGTCTTCTGGATGGGTACAGGAGCAAATAAAGCTCTGGCCAAAAAAGACGGGTCTGGCGATTTATGTGCATCCTTGGCTGCAGGGAGAAAGCCAAAAAAACTTACCTTTGTAAAATATTCCCACGTTAACCACATAAAGTTCCAGACACAGAGAATACAACGTATTTTGATGTTAGAGTGATCCATAAAGAAGTGCATAAAACATAAAAAAATGAATTACCTTTAGCAGAGACTGTGGCGGAACGAATGGGTGTACTTGACCTCACTATGCCACATATATCACAGGCTTCCAATTCTTCAGCATTGTCAAATGTGCAGACTGAACATCGCCACAGATTGGGATGTCCTGAAGTAGATGTGGCATCTTCTGTTACTCTGCCTGCAGTTTCATGATGCAGTTGTAGTTTACATGCTTAACATTAGATTGCTCAGAAAATTCTAACCCTCAACCAACTTCACTAAAACACTGATCTTTAACAGCTGACTAAGCATTAAAAACGAGCAAACGAAACTGAGATTACCATTTCCAGGTTCCCCGTCGACCGTTGTTGAATGGTCTGACGCACTTTTCTGCTGGAAAGACGAATCTTCTTCTTCATCCTCGTAATAGTCATCGTCGTCATCATCGACCTCATAGAGGTATCGACGATCTCCCTTGCGAGGCATCGCTCTTAGCTCGACGCACTTAAGGTGCTAGGGTGTGTCGGGAAACAAAGCTATGTGTTTTCCACTATTCCGCGATATCTACCCTTAATTAAAATATTTTTTGAAAATGTTTTCCACGATTTCACGATCTACCCTTAATAGTATTTTGGGTTGCTGGAAGGGCAAACCTTGGTTTGGGTTGAAGATCTTCTATTTTGTATCGTATGTTTGATAATCCAACGGTTTAGAAGTTTTGTCACTCAGCGTTAGTCAACGTGAAGCAAATGGGTTGGGTTCCATTGATCTGTAATAATATCTAGCACTATAACAGGGGGTTACTTTTAGATTTTTATACGTTTTTTCACATGGTTTTTCTATGATTTTATTGTTGTATTCATTGAGGTGTACTAAATGGTATTTCTATAGTGCATCCTTTATGGGCCGTTGATTTTTATTAGCTAAAACAATCCGAGGGTTATTGTCTTTCTCTGTATGTGTTTGTGCATGAACATTGTGCATGCGCATGTGGTGATTCTACATGTGCATGTGCATGTGATTGTGATTGTGATTGTGATTGTGCATGTGCATGTGCATGTTTGTGCATGTGCATGTGCATGTTTGTGCATGTGCATGTGCATATTCAGATGAGGCACAAAAGGCAAAATGGAGAATACACACACATCTACTTCTAGGGAACCAATTTTGCTATGTTGAAGAACTTCATAGAAATACTATTTTTGCTTGATTGCAGCTTGAGCATTCTGTCTAGTCTTTGCAATGGAGTTTGTGCATTTCCATCACAAGGATATGTTGTTCAAGGATATGATGGGTTCAAATCCCATCCCATAATAGATTGTGTATTCGATATTGTTAATCA
>JAANSK020230411.1:0-14200 GCA_011763485.2 Isoetes engelmannii
TGTCCTAGTTGGATGATGCCTCTTTTTATTAAGGTGGCGCGACATAAAAATATACTTCCTTCCTTCCTTCCTTCCTTATTTAAGCTAACAATATTTTATATCAGCACTTGCTGGCTTGCAAGGAGCATCCTAAACCAAACTTCCCGGAGATGGATGTCTACGATGACTTTAGTACAATGTCGCCTTGCAGTTAGTTACACTGAGGTAAAACTGAAGTGCTGCTTTTATAGGTTAAATGCACCACGGCTGAAAAGGTGGAAGCTGAACTGAATAAATGGTCTCAATTAAGGGGAAGTACCCAGCGTGATGTCTATTTATTAGAGATGTACTAAAATTACACAACCAAGTAATTTTCTGCAATAATGTGCTATGTATACTACCCTCTTCCTTGGAAATGAATTAGATGTTATAAAAGTTGTATATGCATCTGTTTCTTGTAGACTAACAAGTCGTTGATTTATCTGCTGATCAAATATTTCTTCCAGCTATTCTAATGGGCCTGTTTGTTTAATGTATATTAAATATATCATATCTGCTGCTACTTTTACGTTATGCTGCAACAATTCTTATCATCATTTGAGATAAATGTGAATTCAAAATTTTTCTTTAGCAACAATTGATCCATCCTAGAACAATCCTGAAATTTCAGGACTGTCTGGTAGCTACTAATGGTCGCATTGCAAGCGGGGCAGCTCTCGGTCCATCCAAGATCGGTTTATTTTGGAAGATTAGTTATGTCATTGAACCAAGCATAGATCAATGAGTTTTCTTTTAGACAAAAATTGTAGCATCTGGATGTTCCTTTGTTCATCCATTTGTATGCTATTGGGGTGGATGGACACCAAATGAAAAATCTTTATGGGTGCCCTAATACAGTGAAATTTGCGGACAACCTTACATACAAAAAAATAAGGTGTTGACGCACTGTGGGTTGCCCTTGCAAATGTTTTGCAGGTGTCGTGTAATAGGTTGGTTGGTTGTAGGTGGAGGATAGGAAAACCTTGTGAATGCCTCATTATGTTGCGTTATATGACATGTTTGGATGGTCCAACTCACATACATCATTGGTTTGTTTTACTTCTCTAAATATGTGATGTTTTCAAGTATCTCTTTGGGTTAGGAAGTTCTATAATGGGTATATGTTGCCGCTAAACCGTTTGGTTAGAATTGTGAATGTGAAAATTTTGTTTACGTGTTGTTTTTTAGGATGTGATTCTTATTTATATTTGAATGTTTGCATGCAGGAATTACAACATTGAACTCGTATTTGAAATGCATGGTGACATAGAGGATGGAACAACTTACCAAACGATGCTCAAAGACCTCTTGGGACTTTGTAGGTCAAGCTACTAATTGGCAAATTCTTAGTAAATTACGTTGGAAGAGTAGTTGGTTTTATTGCCGAGTAGGTCGAAGGTACTGCATCCTGAGCACTACCACATTGCCCAAAGTGCTATTCTTTTTTAAGTTTCCTACGATACATTTTCATTTCATTAAGATGTGTACGTAACATTGTTGTAGCTTGTTGGTTTGGTTGAATATTAAGAAGTTGTTTCTCTGCTTATATCATTTCTTCTTGTCATTGTGATCATAGATTTCTCATATCTAATACATTAGTTTGAATTGAATGTGGTCTAAGAAGCCCAATTGGTTGTCCTTGCAATTGTCTTGTTGATGGTTACATCAAGTCACTTAAGCCCATACATTATTTAGTTATGTACATTTAATTGGACCGTTAAGTCCTCTGTTTTTATTTAATTCCCACATGTTCAACAAGCGCATTAGAAACAACAATATCCAACTGAAACCCTCTGTTTATAAGTAGTTTATGAACGTGTCTGCCTCGCTCTATTGCACCAAGTGTACTACAAGCTTTTAAGACACCTGGGTGAAAGCATGGTAGGGTATACATAAAAAATTATCTATTGCATACCTTTCTGGGTACTTCAGTCGAAGTACACAATGTATATTAAGGTACCTAAATTACGTTCTTATCCAAAACTAGCTGTACTAAATTTAACAGTGACAAGTAGGCAATATCGTAAGGTACTTCAAGGTGTCAAAAACTGAACTACATCATCATCTTTGAGTGTCCAAATGTACTTGCAGTAATGTCCTGATTCATGTATACCCTAGCTTGCTTTGACCCAACTAAGAATGTAAATTTGTCTGACAGTATGCTTTCATGGTTTATCCATCTGAAATAATCCAATACAAGTATGCCTTCACCATATTCAGCATAGCCAGCAATCAATACGCCCCATGTTGTCACACCCTTTTTTTTTTAAGGACGAAAGACAATTTTCAATACCAATCAATAGAAAAAGTACAATAAGCTGAGGAGCGGAATTTAAATCCAAAGGGAAGAAATATCCCTTTGTGCAATACTACCTGTAGATCTTAGCATGTCATCGAGTATGACTATCCTCTAACTCACCCATGATAGTCGTGATCTCTTCTTTCTTCTTCTTTCCCACTTTGAGTTGGCAATTGGTCAAATACATAATGTGCCTCCTCCAAGCTCTCAAACCTTATAGGAATACCATGCATTTTGTCGAATTCCTTACCCAAATGAATGCCTTCACCAGTGACTAGAAGCTCAAATGGGAAAAGAAGAAGCACTTCAAAATTGTTGTCAATTTTAAATCATCTCTTTTGTCATTGTTTTTTATCACTCATAGTCAGTGTTTGATTGTTATTGTTGTTGAAACTTGCGTCAATGTCTTTCAAATAGCCCAAAGGCGAAGGGATTTGGCTACTTACTTGCGACGCATAAATACAATGCTGCCAATAACAATATTTTTCATTCCCTCTATACATGGGATTTATCTAGCTCAGGTCAATCTAATCTTCTTTTCCCTTGTACTAGATATTGTTCTTCTATGGTTAAGTAGGTAACATTTCCTCTACAATACCAATAACTAGGATGGCATCTGCTAGTAGGGTAGCTAGAAGCGATCGGGATGTTGCACTGCCTCCCGATGGCTGATAGTTACTCAAAAATCATGATATGAATTGTACCAAATGATTCATCCCTTATAACTCTCCAAGCCTTAATGAGAAGCCTTATCCAATTATAAGATAGTATGTAGATCCGTCCTGAACTGCTAATAATCCACCAATCAAATAGTTAGTAAAGATAACGAAAGCTTTTCTTACCGGTTTACGCCAATAACTTAAGGTAATCGGACTCTAGTTCACCAAAACTAGAGGAAGAACCAAATCATGGAATCCGCTCTAGCACAACAAAACTAGAGAATAATCCTGCATACAAGGAAAAGAAAATGTAGTTCTCCACCCAACCGGATCTCCAGGTGCTAAGAACTCGCAAGTTATAGCAAAGCAGAAGACAATAGCAATCCTCTGGCGAGGGTTCTTGTTTCAAGATAGGAATTTGGCAAGAAACGGTATAGAATCCTTAGACGTCTTGGACTACCAAAAACTAATGCAAAGGAACCGAATTGGAGAATCTGGAGTGCTGGAGCAAAAATCGATGATGTTGGAGATGAGTCGTTGAAGACGAGAGCAGTCGTTGAAGATCCTCCCATGGTCGAATCTGTTAACAGGTTTATAGCAGGTCGTTCCCTTTAACAAAAGTGTCGTTTTGGCCTTTTAGAGATATTTTAAACACAAGGATTAATTTAGGCTTTTAACCTTCATCTTAACCTTAACTTAGTAAATAATAGTAATATTACTTATATTAATGATCCCTTGCCATAATATTGTCATTACATTGCCTTGCCTTGCCATAATGTTGCCAAATTTACTCACCTATACCGAGATCACATCCACGAGCTACCGTATTCATATCAGTTCTTCCCTTTTGAGAAGCAACTAACCACAATTGTAACCACAAATTAAACACCAATTTAATTTGAGTCTCATGAGCATCAACTCAATCCCATTATACATGAGCACCAACTCAATCAATTTTAGGATCCATAGGCTAAGCTTATGATCTCACAAATAGCACCGACTATTTCTTACAATCATAAAAATTGTGGCTAGGAATCTAAATTAAGTTAAAGAAAGGATTGAGTTAATCTACAAGAATTTAAATTATACTAACAAGAAGCAAGATTCTAAACTCAGAGGATGGATAAGGTTCAAGATAGAAGTAAGGTTCTTGTTGAAGCACCAACTACTGTTCATAATTTTTGACATCCATTAATATAAAATATTTATAACAACAATTCTGCATATATTAATGGCATGAACAACAATCCCAGAAGGAAGCAATATAATCATAAAACCAGTTTACTACCTCTTGTGGCATCAACCACATCAAAGATAAACATTTAACACTAACAGATTCTCTCATCTTCTACTTATACTCTGATAGACTCTCTCATCCTCTACTGGAACTTATCATCTACTTATAACTAACAGAATAGATTCATCCATAGATATAGGAAAAGTTTATAACAGACATCCATCTTGGCCAAGGAGATGGATTTGTCAATTCCGGATAGGTTTGATTGGAAAGAGATCCATTTTGGCAAAACTTCATGGATTGTCAAGGTAGAATAGGCTCAGTCTGCTCTGCTTTTTCCACCTTACCTGCACCTAACAAATTATTATCTATGATTTCTAAATTTTCAGAAAAGGATAATACGGTTTCTCTAGAATAAGGATTTCATTCTGCTTTGCAATCTCCAGCACCAATTAGATTTCTTGCAAACTTACAGAATGCCAAGATTAGAATTTCTATTCTAGTTTGCAATCTCCAGCACCAACTAGATTTCTTGCAAACATAAAGAATAGCTTGGCTCTGATACCAATTGATATGAATCATACCAAATGATTCATCCCTTATAACTCTCCAAGCCTTAATGAGAAGCCTTGTCCAATTATAAGATCTCTTAGTCTGTATATCCGTTCTGAACTGCTAATAATCCACCTATCAAACAGTTAGCAAAGATAACGAGAGTTTTTCTTAAACCGGTATACGCCAATAACTGAAGGTAACCGGGCTCTAGTTCACCAAAACTAGAGGAAGAACCAAATCATGGAATCCACTCTAGCTTAGCAAAACTAGAGAATGATCCTGCATATAAGGAAAAGAAAAGGTAGTTCTCCACCCAACCGGATCTCCAGGTGTTAAGAACTGGCAAGTTATAGCAAAGCAGAAGGCAACGGCAATCCTCTGGCAAGGGTTCTTGGTTCAGGATAGGAATTTGACAAGAAACGGTATAAAATCCATAGACGTCTTGGACTGACGAAAGTTGGTGCAAAGGAACGGAATTGGAGAATCTGGAGTGATGGAGCAGAAATTGATGCTATTGGAGATGAGTTGTTAAAGAAGAGAGTAGTCATTGAAGATCTTTCCATGGTCGAATCTGTTAACAGGTTTATAACAGGTCTTCTCTAGGTATCGCCACCTACTATATTTCCAAAATGTAGCCCGGATGGATGAGGACCAGCTGCCAAGAGCAATCGTTGAGGTCGCAGAGGGCTCCCAATGCCTCAAAACCTGCTGGGAAGATAAGCAGGCACAGTGGTTGTCCCAATGGCATGTCCAGGTACATAGGTGCATACAAGTTCACACGAAGAAGGACCACGACGAGCTGAAAGCCTACCTTGACACATGTTTCCTTGACAAGCTCTGGGACGCTGAGGCCTTGGCACAGGTCAAGCTCGGGCATTATAGAGAGCACATGAATCCCACGCTCAAGCGAGGACCCCAACAGTACCTTCTCACCCTCCTCGCCATGAAAAAGCGAAGGCTCATTGCCTCCATCCGAACGGAAGGGCACCACCTCCGCATTGAAACTGGGCGATGGACAAGGGAAGCGCGGGAGGACATGACCTGTCAGTGCTGCCGCCAAGGGGTGCTTGAGGACGAGAGCCATGCCCTGCAGACCTGCCTCTCTTATGAGCATATTAGAGCGCGATACCCGCAGTTGGTGATACCCGAACATGCACTCCATCTCCTACTCAACACTGACGCGGTGGGAACTCTTGGGTCGTATCTTCAGGAGGTTCTTGATGAGTGCCATCGGCTCTGTCCTACTTTCCTGAGAGGGTCTCCACTTTGATTACTCATCTGGGGTGTGCCATCCCTCTATTTTGTATATCAGCAAGCGCATTGCCGCCACGATTTTTCCCCACGTGGGTTTTTTCACCCGGGCCGTAATACGCTTGTTGTTCGTCTTGTACAGTCCCATAGGTCAATTGGCAAAAGTATCGTTTTGGCTTAGGCATATTTTAAATACAAGGATTAGTTTAGGCTTTTAACCTTTATCTTAACCTTAACTTAGTAAACAATAGTAATATTATTTACATTAATGATCCCTTGCCATAATTTTGTCATTACATTGCCTTGCCTTGCATAATGTTGCCAAACTTACTCACCTATACCGAGACCACACCCCCGAGGTACCTTATTCATATCAAATCACTTTGCTTGAAATTGTTGATCGAGAAGCCCCGTTGGTGAGGCCGAGAACCCCGTTGGTGAGGCCGACAGAAGAGGCCAGCACATTGGGAAGGCATCCGGGCAGATCATCCAATTGCCTAAGCAATACTTGAAGCCACAGGTTAGTCCTGGAGTATTAGCTTCATTGAGTATAAGTTTTGTTGGTGTTATTACGCTAAATGGCTCCAGTAGCTTGCACAGAAGGCTATTAAAATAAAGACGTTTCAAACCCATATATCCACTTCGTGTTTCGTTGTTCAGCATGTTTTTTGCGTGGATAACAAATCCAGGCAGAGCCATGCCGAGAAACGGAACATGGAATGGGTTGGGTCGCGTAGACAAGTCTGCGGGAGGGCATATCATTATACAGTAAAAGGTATGGTTAATGTCTGGAATACAATAACCATTCCTTTTATTATATAATGATATGGTCGACTCCAGAGAATGCTATGCACCCGCTACCCATTTTGCTTGAACGCCTTTGAGACCCTGCTTGATTGAGTGTTTCTTTGTTTAGCGTGTTTTTGCCTAGAGATCATTTCCAAGTAGTACCATGCTGAGCAAATAAACCCATAATGAAGTGGGTATTCAAAGAGTTTTGCGTCTCTCAGGTCTGCCGCACTTTAAATGGTATACAACATGTTTGCACGACTATATATGATGCAGATCATATCTAGAGGGTGGGGGGAGCATAGAGTTATGCACAAATTTGATATGCATCATATATAATCGCACAGATATGTCGTAAACCCATCTAAAATGCAAGAAGACAATCACTTTTACTAAAATGTTAAGAATGTGGGAAAAGGATGGAAAGCAATGGAGGATACTCCAAATGAACATGAGAGGGATGTGGGTCAGCATAGTTTGCTTCGTGAGCTATTGCTGAGTGAACGACGGAGTCAGCTGAGCAAGAGCACACGGAACAAACTAGGCTGACCAGAATCCTCCTTGTGGGCATTTGGAGCCTCCTCCGTGGCCCTCTATCCTTTTCACTACTATCCTGGCCAGATCATTCTCCACTCGCAAGTCGAGAATGTGGACTACGCCAAGCATTAGTGTCTTATCGGCAAGGACCTAGTTGCACCAAGGAACTTCAGAGTGGAAGGATTGTGAATTGCCAATCTTTGATTACATTCCTCTTTGGACAATGGGGCTCAGACAATAACTAAACCACATTGCACAGAGAGGAATATAAAAAAAACGACAATGCACAATGCTTCCACTCGTCCACTACAAGACGACAAATGGCTACTTCCAGATGACCCGAGGATCTAGTTCAGGGTCAGACGTTCTCGACTCGCGAGTCGAGAATGCCAAGTGTTTGTTAAGGGAGTGGAAGAACTGTCAGCTGGACCAATGATCTTTAGAGTAGATGGATCATGTACTCCCAAACCTTGCTTTCATCCCTTTGAACAATGCAGCGTAGTGTTACTACTAACCATGCTACATTGCCCAGAGAGGAGGGGAAAGAAAGAGTGGGAATGAAGGAACTCTCTACTCCTCATTCACATAACATCTGAATGTTCAATCCAGTTCCTTCGGGTCAGGGATTTTTGCTCGTGGGTCGAGAATGGCTAGGGTTTGACAAGACATCTAATTGCTCGAACTAGTCCCTCAAGTCCAGGATTGTTGATCGAGACTGCAGGCTCTTCAATGTGGAATTATATGCTTCTCACATATGAGGAGAAAACCTCCTCCCAAATAGATGTATTAGAAAATGAATTGAGGAGGCTTAAGTTTCAGAACAAAGACAATGTTAATGAGTTTTTTGCAAACTTTGATAACATTATAGCAGACTTGGAGGGTGCAGGTGTTACTTACACACAGCTGCAACAAGTTCTTGCCATCTCTAAGTCTGTTGCAAGTCTAGGGAACATTGCAATATTCATCAGAACTATTGCAAAGACAAGGATGGATGCAGAAAAGATGCTGAAAACTGAATTAGAACAAAGTCAAGTTATGGAAGAAGTTGATGCAGCTCAGGCTCTTCTAGCCAAAGGAAAAGGAAAGGTGGAAAACCGAGCTAGAAGTAAGGTTGGTCCATGTTATGTTTGTAATCAATATGGTCACCTTAAAGTGAATTGTTCTAATGTAACAAGAGAGATAAATTGTTACAATTGTGGGGAAGGCGACATTATGCCTCTAACTGCTCTATTCCCAAAAATACTAGAAGGGAAAGGGGAAATCGAGAAAATTATAATAACAGAGGTAGGGAAAGGGGAAGAATCAGACCAACAAATTCAAAGGTTAATGTTGCTGGAGAAATCCTGCTAGAAGAAGGAGCAGCTGAAGAAGTGGAAGAGGTCAAAATTGATAAAGTTTTATCTTGTGATTCTGGACTTAATTATGATCTTCTCATTCTAGATAGTGGAGCAGAAAGGTCAATCACATGCAGTTCAAAAATCTGAAAGGAGAAAAGAGGAAGGCATGGAGGACATATTCAAGTAGGAAATGGAAATTTGCAAAGGGTCGAGGATGTTGGAATCTTGGAGTTGTTTGACTTAAATGGAGAAGTTGTGAATTTACAAAATGTACTTTGTGTACCAAGTCTAGTTAGAAATCTAATTTATGTATCTCAGCTTGTAGACATGGGATTTAAGGTCCTATTTGAGCAAATGTATTGTGAGATCTTTGAATGAAATAAACTAAAATTTTTGGGTAGAAGAGTTGGGAATTTGTTTGGTATTAAGACTAAATGTGTAGAAAATGCAAACATAGTGACAGTACCAAATATTACATGGCATGAAAGACTCGGACATGTTAATATGAAGGATATTGAAATGATAGTTAAAAATGGGTGGATAGAATCTGCAGACAGCAGGCTTGAAGATCACATGTGCAGAGGTTGTCTATTAGGTAAACATTCAAGGTTGCCATTCTCAAAAGCAAAGGGCAGAGCTAATTGTTGATGATTTTTCCAGAAGAACTAAACTGCATTGAAGGTGCATTTAATTAATATGGAACAAATTTGGCAATTCGGGAATTCGGGAATTCGGGGCTTTTTTGAGTTTAAAAATCAAGCTAGTTTTGTTGAATACAATTGTTTTTGTGATGCATGTTAGATCATCTAAAACTTGACAAAACTTGATCAATTTGCATCCAAAATCATATAAAAATTTCCATTGAACATGACTCAACAGATTGCAAATTCCAGTTGGAAACTATTAAATACATTTATCTGCATACAATGAAATGGCATGGAGGTTGCTCATGGCCTTATTCATTTCCATTTTCAGGATCTTGTGACTTTTATCTTTTGCAATAGCACAGGGAGGATATGACCACACTACAACTCCACCAATTCTCTCCTCGCCGGATCTCTTGGATTTTCCCTCCACTTCTTTTCCCAACAGCTGGTGTATTGTTCTTTCAAATGGCCCCACTTGTGCCTCCCAACAGGCTCCCAGTATTGCACATCGAAACCAGGTTCGATCTCCTCGCCATCTACTCTTTTGATGGTCACCTCAGAGATGACCATACCCAACCAGATTGGAATGGAGTCATCATCCGGCCTAACCAACACAAAATAGCCCACCTGTATGTCCACAAGTGGATCCCATCTGGGAGATCAAACCACTTGGGCTTCTTGGCCTTGCTTCCAACCCACCACTTGGACACTCCTTTGGGAGGAGGTGCATTGGAGCTACTTGGGCCTTGAGAAGCCTCCCACCTAGTCTTTGGCAAGAAGCCATCTCTCAACTTTTGGAAACATGGCTGCCCTGCTTCTAAACATTCCACCACTTTCTCCCAATAAGTGACTAGGGAATCCACTTGTGCCTTCTTAAGCATGGATGTATGCTTTCCATCTCCAACCTCCTTCCAATTCTTTATGTATGTTTTGATGCCTTTCACTAGATCAGTCGAATCCTTAAACATGTTTTGAAGGGGGGACCGACTTTGGCTCATCAACTAGTAGAAGTACTTCTCCATTGGGCCCCTATATTTCTATCCCCTGGATAAACATCCACAACTCGTCGGATGGTCTCCATTTGTATTGCATAATTGGTATTCCATCCCTAACCCAGAACTTGAACTGAAGTGGCTCGTGTGCCCCGTCAACTTATCCTTACCCTCGAATAGATATCCCTCCACAAAGGACTTCTAGTCTGCAACCTCGTCTATAACTGATGCCATGGGATTAGGGCTCACAGAATTCTCGAACATGTCCATGAATTCTGGTAGAGTAGCCACGTTTTCTCTCCTTATTTTAGAAGAGAAAATCCCAAAGAAACCATCTATGTCATCATGTGTGACCAACCATCATGAAGCCAACCTTCACAACTTTGAAGACCCCCACAGCAGTTAAGTATGACATTGCCCCAAACATCCATCTATCTTGTTTTCCTTCCAACAATTATCAAGTTGCACACACAACTCCTCGGGAAGCTATTTTCCAGCAATTGGTGTCTCATCCCACGTACGCTTCCTCTCCATGGGGACTTTGGATGTAAGTTCTGTTATTTGTCTTTGGCAGGCTAGAGGTTGATCATCCAACAGAGCATAAAAAATTAGGGCAGCTGAAGAATACATCCTACCTTCTATGGATCCCCTCTCTAGTGATCTCAAGCACTTGAAGATTGAAGTCACATGGAAGTTCGAATCATCCTTCCTTAGATCAAGCACAAAATGGCCATATGTGCCAGCACCTTGGCCATGCTAAGCTTACCTTCATCTGGAAAGTGTTTTGGCAACGCTTTGGCTGGGGATCCAGTTTCGGCAAGAAAGTTTTATGCTGGTCCATCTTGTCATGAATAATACAGAGAAATCTATTTGGCTTGAACTGAGAGAACGTCCTCCATTGCCAATATAGTTGTCTGCAAGAATCTTGAAAAGATTGATGATCTGTAAACTCCTCCCTTATGGCCATTCTTTCTTGCTCAATTGCAGTTGATGCAAGTCTGTCCTTCAACTGAATACATGTGTTGCACTTAGAGAATGGCATGTGTTGCAAGACACAAACGTCAGGAAAATGAGTTTTCCATAAGCTGCTAAAAGATGACTGGCAGAGAGGCCTACCTCCTGTTGATTCTAGAATTGCATTTACTTCTTTCAAGCACTCTTTCTGGATATAGTGTTGGGGCAACACTCTTTGGACCATACGCACACCATTCTCATTCACTTTGGATTGGTGGGGCATAGATTGAGACATGTATCTCACGAAACTCTCAAACACAGCTATGGCCCTTAACGTGTTTTCTCTGGGCTTCAGAGTGAGAGAGTTCCTATGGGTGAATATTTTAGCCCCTTCCCTAACTTTTTCACAGTATCTGTAGAAAGATGTCTTGCTCACCCCAAGAATCCATCTTAGAGCCTTCATACAAACCCTTTGGCCCTTTAATCGATAGACAAGCAACCCAGCTACATCATCATAGTAAGAGTTGCCAAGGAGCGTGTATATGTGTGTTATCCTGTCATCCAAAAGTTGACCAATGTATTGTGCCCTTATTTGGATGAGCTCATCTACACTGAATTTGATGGTGCAATCCAAAGTGCAACAGGCTCTACCCCTGACATCCTCCATATTTTCTTTGGTGGCAGACTTTATCTCATCCCTTTTCTTGCAAAGTTCACTCCGTATCCTTTTGGCAGGCTTCCTCCTATAGAACACATATTTCCTCTTCCTGCAGAGTGGGGCATCTCCATGACTTGTGCCCGTTATCTAGTTTGGGTTACCTCTTAGATCCACTTCTGGGGATGGGACTTCAAGAAAGTTTCCAAGCTTGTCCCTAATGTGTATGAGACCATCTTTGTTGGGACTGGCTCTCGAGCAGGCCCGAACACACAATGCAATCACTAGAGGCACTTTGTGTCATAATGATTTCTACTTGTTCAAGCAGTTTCTCAATACCAACTCCCAAATGCTCATCTCCAAACCTCTCATCATTAACACTGTTTGATGGATCAATTGTTGTCACTATACCTTCTGCAAATATTGTCTTAGTGCAAGGGTGAACCAGTAAACACTCCATCTTCCTCCATTCTAGTCTCGGGCATTGTTTAGCAGTCTTGACTTGCTCACGTCCACCTGACACACTTGCCCCTGCCACAGCTGCCCCTGGCACACTTGCCCCTGCCTCGAGTGCCTCCTGGCAAACTGGATGCTTGCCCTACAAAACTTCCCTGCAATCACAAACATTATTTTAACACCATTTCCAAACAATATGAACACCACTTAAATACCATTTAAATTAATTATTTATTTTATTAATTTCAATTGTAATTTGCAACACAAATTTCTTTTTATTAATTATTAACTATAATTAATTTAATTTTTAATTATTGTTATTTACTATATTGTATTATTGTAAATTTATTAAAAGAGTTAATAATTAGGGCATGCTGACGTGGCGTACGGATAGTCATTAGTAGCAATTAATTGCTACGTCGGTCCAAAACCCGATAACGAAATAGTGTCCCAAAAACCGAAAACCAAAATTCATTTTGCTACTCTGTTCTTCAGGATTATCGCTTCCGGCCAGCGTTTCTTGTGTTCTTATGTGCTTCCGGCCAGCACCATTGCCATCGCCAGTGCCTTCGAGCTCCATCGGAAGTCGCCATCGCCATCGCCATTGCCATTGCCATTGCCATTGCCATCGCCATCGCCATCGCCAGTGAGTTATTGAACCTGCAGCACCTTCTTTTGTAGATGAGCGGTTAAGAGCATGCTAGGGTGTACCACTTTTGGCACATCCTAAAGTACATCCTCAGAGTACTTAACTGTTGAGTACTTTTTTCTTTTTCTTTTTATTATAAGCAATTCAAAATTTGGAAATACAAATCAAAAACACATTAGTCCTCAACTTAAGATCAAGATGTTGATGTTAGAATCAAGAAAGACTGCATTCACATCCAAACTGCATGTTTAATAAGACCTTATCAGGCCCTCAAAGTACCCAGTGATTAGGCACTTTTCTGGGTAGTTTCTGGGCCCCCAATAGATACAAAAACTGGTACAACCTAGCACGCTCTCACCCGAGCGCTTCATATTACTACCCACGATCTTCAGGAACCAAGTCATTTCCTTTTCTATCACTTCATTTCCTTTCTGTTACTTCCTTTTCTGTTTTTATCAGTGCATTATCTTCTATTTCCAGTTTTGACTTCATTTATTTTCATCTCAGTTTCACACATTTTATTTCTAGTTCAGTTTTATTTTTGTTTTCCTAATTTCAGTTCTATTTCACCTTTATTAGCTCAATTCTGTTTCATTCTTTGAGCCCTACTATCACAGTGTGCTAACGAACCCTGTTTTGTTTGATGACAGCCTCCCAAATCCCTCCTGGAGTCAACCTGTTCGCTCGTGGCAGAAATGGATGAGGCCACATCAAGCAACTCCACTAGGTACCTAATTAGCCTTTAAGAATAATCACTCCAATTATTTTAGTTCCTTGTTCATTCCTTTAGAAATCCTATGTTCTAGTTCTTATATTCTAGTTCCTAACTAGCCTCTTTAAATATTTTTTTAGAATGAACACTCTAATTCTTTTAGTTCCTATGTTCACTCCTTTTAAAATCCTTTAAGAATAAACTCTCTCTAATTCTTTTAGTTCCTATGTTCAATCCTTCTAAAATCCCTTAAGAATAAGCACTCCAATTATTTTAGTTCCTCTGTTCATTCTTTTAGAAATCCCCAAGGGGAGTCACCTATAAGCCCCTCCTAACGCCACGTGCAAGCACCTGGAGGGGTTCATTTTAGGGCTTTTACGTATGTATACATAAGGAAAAAAGTACTATTTTTCTCGTAATTCCTTGTACATAAAGGGGAGGGGGTGCATAGTT
>JAANSK020230522.1:0-14198 GCA_011763485.2 Isoetes engelmannii
TGGTATGTCCGAACATCTGAGATCAGGATGGGCTGCTCGGACATTGGCATATGCCGGGCACTGCTGGAGGGCATGGTAAGGTAGGGCTCAGGGTTTGGATATTGGTTTTAGGGTTTAGGGGTTGCAAATAGAGCTCAAGACTCGGGATATTGGTTTTAGCGTTTAGGGTTTGCAAAAAGGGGTCATTTGCCATAAGGATAAGATTATAATCAATGGGCATCTATGTCATAAAACGAACCTTCATTCAGGTATTGCCATGCACTCATTTCATGGACAAGTATCTAAGATTTATCATCAGTTAAGATTTAATACCATTCATGGAACCTAATCCAAGCCCGCAAACTACCCATTGTTGAGTGTACTATGTGGGCTTCTAATGGATATACAAAAGATGATACACCTAACATCTACAACCTTCTTCCATAGAATTGACAGCATAGAAGAAGCAATTCAAATAGACACAACCTCATTTTACACCAAGAAAAAGAATTGCGGAGGCCGCGATACATTTCTTGTATTATAATCTAGTATATTGCCATTGAGTACAAGGACAATAAGATTTTATAGTTGGTGAAACATATGCAAATTATGAATTTTTTCCACTTGTTGCTAAATTACATTGCCGCTCTTCTCACTGAAATCACCTCTGCTGTCACTTTTGATATGCAGTAGTATGCTTTGAAAAACCAATGGTACACATATTATCCGTACTATGTCCAGAATCACAAAAAGGATAATAATGATATGCTTATTGATTCATGTTGTATATTCATTACAGGCCCTCCAATATAGCTAGATAAAGGAGATAGACTCATCTGCAGATGATTGTGGGTAACAGTATATCCAACTATGTACAATCATTGATCAGGTCAGTTTAATTGGGCAACCTGCTCAGGCAATGTTTTTCTCAGTTTGATCTTAAAAAGGATCTGCCACGAAATTCAACCCAAAATTATTTGCTGTCTTGTTGCAAGTGAAAACAAGTTCACCTTACCTCCTTGTTCGGACCAAGCTCGAGGAGATCACCAGGATGTAAGCGCACCCGCATTGAAGGTGAGAGACGATAGTGCCCACCATCAGCACTAAAAAGGACAAATTTACATGGTTGAGTTTTATATCAAAGTTAAAAAATAATTATTAAATTGAACTGCAACATACGTGGTGATCCAAGTCCCTGTACTGCTCAGGTCCATTATGAAAAACGCCCCCTCAAAGCAAGTGATTTGCGCATGCCTTGCCGATATCTGCGAATTATTGCATGGCTATGTTTTTTAGAATGGGTGGTTACAATTCAAAACTTTGCCTTCAATGACACAGACCTGTTGAGAATCAATGACAACGACATCTTCTTGAGAATTATGTTCTGCTTTGCTCCTGTCAAAAATCGAGTAACCTTCAACAGTTAACGCTTAAGATAACAATTGTAGATATATGCAATAAAATAGCGAGCAAAAAAACACACCCTATTATAGTAGGTTGACCTTTTTTGCAAATCTGTACAATTTTTCTGCCACTTTCTGTGACATCCCCATGTGGTGGCAGCCTATCCCCAAATGGAACAAGGTACCAACTGCAAAAAAATGTTCGTCCATTAGTCTATAATTTTCAAAGAGGGAATGCAAACTTAAAAACAGAGAGATGGATGGATGAATATGCTTACTTTGCTGCTATAGCTCTCTCCAGTGCATCATCATCCCGAAACCATTCAGGTAGTTTTTCATTTGCCTAATGTGAAAAGTAAAGGTCGAGCTCAGTTGTTGTTTGGCAAATAAACGTCAATTAAAAAGTATAACTAGCATATAAAAAACTATGTGCGCTACAGTTTCTATCTAGTTGTGTCCAGAAGAAATGGTTTCAACCTACCTTGTCAGTTAATCTGCAAGAAGGTACCCTACCTTCCAATGCTGCACTGAAAAATTGAAAATGCAAGATCAGTTCAAGGGGATAGAAAATGTAAACATACTATTATAGTACTTCCAATTAAAGTACCTGTTTCCACCAAGGACCCAACGGAGCATGATTGGCATAGCCATGCCGATAAAAAATCTGCCTCCCACCCTCCCAGGATGTGGAATACGAAGCTTTTTTATGATCTGTTAAGCAGCAACCAATTATAATGACTACATTTTCTGAATTACCGATGTAAGGTTTGGAAATGTACCGAAAGAGGACCCAATCCTTCACCAAGATATGCTTTATAGGTGGATGCCATAATAGCTGCCATTCTTGCCATCCCATGTATAGCACTCACCCTCAGCTTCCTCTGGCTCTCATACCTGAGAGGGTGGAAATAAAATGAACAAGGCACATCCTTACATGAGTCAGACAATGATTTGGCGACTGGGTCTGCAAAGAACATATCTTCAGATGCCACAATGTCAAATGTTTTACCTCTTCAATGCGTCTGGAATATCGATAGGCTTGCCGTTTTCGGAGCTCTCTTTTATACATTTGGTAAGTTCAAGAGCAAGTTGATAACCATCCTATATTTAATCATAAGATGTAAATCCATGACTGAGGTGAATCGACAACATTATAGAATGGAGGAAAAAACTGTACCTCAATGGCCATGCAGCCTCCTTGACCCATGTTAGGCTGCATAGCATGTACAGAGTCCCCAAGAAGCGTGACTCGCCCTTCACCCCAAGACACTATTGGAGTACGGTCATAAATGTCACGGCGTAGGATTTGTTCTTCTGGTGTTGTGTGAAGCAGGTCTACTACTCCATCACACCAATCCCCAAATAGTCTTAGCAACCTCTCCTTTCTCTCTGAAGGATAGAATCCTGTGTTAGGAACGACCAAAAATCTAGCCAAACTTGTTCTGTTACTCAAGAAACAAAATGCTATGTGTTTTCTGGAGAACAAGACACAAAGAAAAAATGAAGTTGTGTGTTCTCTAAGTCAAAAGTCTCAAGAGTAGAAAATTATGTCATCTGTTCCCATGCCTAAAAGTGCTCAGGCAATTGTTTCAGAATAATTCTTGACATTGGCATTTTCTGAAGGATTGAGACTCACTTCCTATAGGGTCTGTTCCACCAGCAGGTTCGTTGTAGAATGCATACCATTGCATTTTTCCATATCCAACATCAGAAGATACAAAATACTGTTTGTGACCAAGGAAGACACGATAACTGCAGCAGAGTAATGCATGGTAAGTAAGCTACAATTAACCTTCAGTGTGGCCAAACTTGGTGGGTCCGAGATAAATTATACCCAACAGTTTCAATGTCATGAGGAACAAAATCTGCAATGCCTGTATAGCAGGTATAATCTGAATATGTGGCTTCTGTGGGCCCTAACAACTTTGTCCGAATCTGAATAGTTTCAATACAATTAGATACATACATGTTTTCTAAGCGAAGATAACTTAAAAACCTCTAAATGGTTGAGACTCCTACCTTGGATCGAATTCCATCTGCACCTACTAAGACATCACCTTCATAGGACCGACCATCTTCCAGAAACACTTTAACCTGAACATGTTTGTCTTATGAAGCAAGTAACATACAATAAAAATATTTCTGTATAACTTTTTTACTTACCTTAGTCCCATCGTCTTCAAAATCAATAACATTAGCAGAGTTCTCAATTATTTCTTGGCCAACAGCGCGTGCTAGGATGTCTTGAAGTGTCATGCGGCTTATTACTCTAGTCACTGGAAGTCCTTCCTCAGCAGCGGGAGTGAAAGTATCAAATTTTATGTACCTTCATGGCAGCAAAAAGATGTTTAGAAATAACAATAAAAGATCCAGAGTGATAACGTAGAACCTAATGGGAAAATTTTAGATGAAAGGAAGAATACCAACTTCCAGATAATCCATCAACAAGACCATTGATGCGGTCACCTGTAATGCATCCATTTTCCATAACTTCTTCAGCTACTGCTGGATCAATTACTTCAAGGGCTGCAAGCGCATTACTTTGAACCTGAATTGGGCCCCTGTACTGACCCTCTCCCCTGATTGCACTTAGGTCCCTTTCGAAAACTTTTACATCAATACCCTGTTTCTTTGCAGCCAACGCTAGAACGAGGCCCCCAATGCCTCCTCCTGCTATCAATAATTTCAGAGGTTCCTGCTTCTGCCCAACCCCCACCTTCGGTTTCTCTACAAGTCCAACAACCTCTTTAACTGAAGCATGTACTGTCATTACATTATGTTTCCCCACATCCATAAAATACTCCCTACTCAAAACACCCGCAATTTTGCTAGTTTGTTTCTTGAGAATATGATGTAAACTAGAGAACCTTCGATTGGACGGATCTAGTAATATTGAAGAATGAAAACCTGTGCTACTTACGGGGGAGCTGCATCCACAATCCGTAGGAAATATTCCGAATGATACGTTAAGGGCACTAGACGAGGAAGCCATTCTACACAGAGGGATGCAGAGTCTGAAGTTTGGGAGTGCGAATTATAATGAACAAAAACGAGGAATCTTAGATGTAGGACGTGGCGGCATTGGACACAAAGGTCTTTGGCTGGACATTTGCAAGTGATGGCCCGATTCATCCTCCTCTAAGATCCCAGAGTCTCCACACCACATCTCCCACGTGGCTTATGCTTGCCAAGAAGCAAATTTAGTGGATGATGATGATGTATAGATATTCAAACACGCTCCTGCTCCTTCGTGAGGGGGTCCGCAATCAAAGATATTATATGTCGTATATGGAAGTGGCAAAGGGTTTTGTCCATGTGCTTGTGTTTCCTAATGTCTAAGTTCTTAAGTGCTTTCTCGAGTAAAGGTTTTGTTAGGGTGTGTGGTTGTTTTTGGGTCCTTAGGGTGGGGTGGGGTGGGGGAGGGTGCCCATTGGCTGTGCACTTAAATGTAGAATTGTAATGGCTGCCATGTATGGACCTCAATGGCTATATAGGCCACATGAGAGCATGCCCATTAAGGAGAGCTATATTTTTTAGCCTTGTAGCATGGCAAATAAACAAAACCACTTTAAGTTACGAGATGCCAAAGTTTGGTTTTGGGGGGGGGGGGGGGCCGGTATTGGTACCACCAGGGCAGAGGTGGTGTCCCCATAGGATATCAGGCAGCCCATTGAAGGATGCAATGAGTACATTGCACAAAGTTGAATAAAAAACCAACTTCTTTTTTGAACAATCATGACCAGATTTGTTAAACCAATCTTGGGTTTAACAACAATATCTGAAATCACCACCAGACATGATTCATCCTTCTTGTTTACAGGTTCCTCAAATTATAGATAAGATAAAATAAAGAGTTTTAACGCCACGCCACTAGGCAGCGTCCAATCGGAGCATGCTGGTGGTTGGAGAACTGTTACGCTTAAGAAGACAGCTTCTTTCAAAAGGTCAGCTAGAAAGAAGAGATCATCGACCGTCATGGGCGAGTTAGAGGATAGTCATACTTGATGACATGCTGAGATGTACAAGTAATAGTCATGCACAAAGAGACATTTTTTCCCTCTGGATTTAAAGCCTGCCCCTCAACTCATTGTATTTTTTCTATTGATTGGTAACGAAAAATGCCTTTTGTCCTTCTCTAAAAAAAAACTAGCAGAAACGCAGGGTTGGGGAAAGGGTAGGATAGGAAAAACAAAGAAGAACTGGGAAAGAAGAAGAGAGGAAGCTTTACTAAGGAGCCAAACTAGGATGTCATTAAAGGTTAATGTGAACCATGGTTTGTTTTCTTTCTAGCAAATAAACATTTGAAACAACTAATAGGCTCATGCTATTTTTAGAAGGCTTTTGTATGGTGAAACAACTAGTAATAGCAAATTTTTGCAGTATGGCATCCAATATGTTAATTGCATGGCACATGATTGTGAAAGAAATACTTAAGAATATGCCGGAAAAAAATAGAATGATTGTGATTTTACCATTGATAATAGGTCTATGACATGTAATTTTTTGTCAGAACTAACATACATTGCAATGGAAGTAGGTAAACCTAGTAGATTAAATCTTGTCATATGTTAACTGGGCTTGCGAAGCTTTCACGACGTAGCCTAGATGTAACTTTATTGCGTGTCATTTGGAGTTGTGTCAGCAATCTGTTTTGTAAGGAAATGGAATGTCGATTGATTAGGAGATTAGTCTGCACATTATGAAGAAGCAATGGGCATTCAATGCTATATTAATAGCGTTTTTTTTTTTTTTAATTTGGTTGGAAGTCATCTGTCGTGATTGGTGCTACAATCAACAATTGTTTCTTGTCCTTTATTCATGATAGCATTACGTAGTGTAGTCCTGGCGAGAATGCCCTTCTCACAACCATTATTGATTGCTTTCTATCATTGAGCTTTGGCTCTTGTGTCTTGTCATGGCATATGCCAGTGCAAGTGGGAATGTTCTCTTGAAGATGTTCTTGGGCTAATAGGCTAGATGTCCGTTATTTTCTTTGGATTGTTTAGCTCCTAAAGGCAATGGTAGCCATATCATAACCCCTAGCAGTTTGCTTTGCAATGTTAACAGTCCCAAACCAACCATGAGCATCTCTTCTAGAATCCCTATTTTCTGCACTCTATTTAGCTGAATGTTTTTTACAATACCTCTGAAATGCTAGTTTAAGGTATACAAATAGCAGATGGACGTGCAACTTTGAACATCACTACTCATAGAAAAAGTTAGATTTATCCCAAATTTCAAAATCAAGTAGAAACTATTCTCACTATAGAGGCCTTTCTTTATTTACTTGCATTTGTTTGATGCATTTCAGCAATTATGAAAGGATTCTTGCACCTTGAGAGTTGACAAACTAATAGAAGTACAACAGGCACATGCATTGCAGCATAACTCGACAATCGTTCCTCATTAAGCCAGGAAATTAAAATTACATGTCTGGTTGTCCTTATTTCTACTAGATATGAATGATGATACTGCAACTAACTCATAGAAGCTTAAGCATAAAGCACAGACTTTCTAAAGAGCTAAGTAAAGGTATTCACAAGTTGTTGTACTATATCTAAGAGACAAGATCCTTGCCTGAGATAGAAGGAAAACGATATGGAAACCTTTGAATCCAAGGAGACCTTCTCGGGCATTTAGAGAAGCGTAACCTTCCCAATAGTTTGACAAGTAACATAGTCAATATTTAACTGTATTGTGGCCATCTCTGGCTTCTTAACATTTAAGAATAAATGCAAAGGCATTGTGCCAATGAAATCAATATTGCCTTACACATATGCAACTGATTTTGATGTTCATGGCAGTTGCTAATTTTGTCTGCAATTCATCGACTTGCCTTCACTGACAGACCCAAGCTAGTCGTAAGAACATATTCACAATAAAGTATACCTTAACCTGAAGTGTCTCTTGTTTAGAAAGTGAAGTTTGCCTCTACAAACATCAATGTTATGATTAATACTAGGAGGAATACAAAAGAATTGCTGGTTTAGAAGAGGTATAAAATGTACTCACCCGTCAATCGTTCAAAGGCTATTGTTGAAGCAGGTTCAACAGCTAATCAGGACCAGATGAAGATATTAGCACCAACTTCTAATGTTTAACAGCATTCGCAAAAGCTTGTAGCTGTTATGACACTTGTGTATAGAGAATAAGTAGAGAAGTCTATTTGACAGTCTTCTCTGTCTGGCTATGACCATACCATATCCGTACCCTTCTTTACAAAATACATGTGACCAGTAAACAGCTTCATAGGATAGTTGCTAAGTCTATCTCAAGGTTACTTTGGATGAAGGATTGTCTTACAAAAGCTCTAATGGCCTTGCTTCTAACTTGTGACCTCCAGTGATGCCTATATTGGAGGTAATGACTTAATAGATTAAAGAATTGACTTGGGCTTCTAAGAAACCAAATCACCTTTTTAAACAAGTCAAAGACATTTTCTAAGCTCCTTTACGAGCACAAGTTGTTAATGAAGAATTCCATGCTTCCAAGCGAAATTGTACTTTTGGCATGAAATAAACTCAATCTCCAAATAGAAAAATAAAAGGAAAGGTAAAAAATAGTTACATTCTTGACATTTCTTATCCAGTGCAATGACAAAATCCACGATTTCAACGCTTGCAAATCTGCGCCTTTGAGATTCACGAATAACATCTGGAGTGTTTCCTCTTTCCTCTCTGAAAAGATTAATGTCCAACATTTTAGACGATCTCCAAAGCCCTAAACCTTCTTTTGTCTATGAGAATGGATTTATTTCAATTAGCACCACAAAATGAGAAACCTTCTTTTGTATTCCAACCCTAAGATACCCCCATCCTGGTCGCTATTTTTTAACAAAAATACATCTATACATCATGCTTGCCATGACTCAGCAGGATTACAGCCATTTGCTTGCCAGAGAATATGTAGGCGAAACACAATTCCCAGATACGAATGTTTGAGCATCTGAGCTGCAATAAAGTTGTAGAAATGGTTAAAGGCCAAAATGCCTTCAACGATAACATCAAAGCTTTAAATCCACTTTGTGCTAGCCTAAGACATATCGCTTTGCATCAAGTATACCTTCCAGGGCTTGTTGGATGCAAAGCCTTCGCCATTGCTATATCTGCATACGATAAACACGATCCACGGAGACATTAGAGATGATCCGAGCTTAGATTGAATACGGTAGAACAAGGCAGAAGAACACAAATAGAAGAGATACTAGTGAAAGAGGGCATGAGGGAAATCACAATTGCACTTTGAGGAAGATATCTATGAGAACATGAAAGGTTGGATAGGATATGAATGTTGTAGGTTCACTAATATGGAAATGAGATGAATAGATAGTTATCACCCACGAAGACCAAATGTCGATGGGATCCAACATAATGGGATACAGTAACTGCATTACTAGTTAATGAAAATGAGATTATTTGGAAAATTGATCTCGAGTTTGTGGCCCAATCCATAAGGTCCATGCATCCATAGGTTACACCATGGAAAGCAGCAAGGGGCCAGCCACGGAAGCAAGAACGGCAGGCACCACGGAAGATGCAAAGGCGTCACGGAACTGTGCATATGGAAAGCACCACGGATAGTCCCACGGCCGGAGGGACAATCACTTCCACGGATAGCATTTTGCTAGTACAGATTCTGCATCATGACAGTTAGTGCGAGGTTCAAGATCGGCAAAGTACAAGATTCTCTCGTACAGATCTGGCTGAATCATGAGATGACATGGCTTCTGCCTATAAGAAGGCATGGTGCAGACCAACGGAGGGACCGAAAGTTTTGCTCATGCACCCTTGATTGCCGAGAGCTTACTTTCGATCCAGTTTTGCATGTCTTGGACAAGAACTGTTCTTTGTACTCATCTTGTGAAGGACCTCTGATCCATTGTATCATTTTGCCTCTCTTTTGAGTGAAATACAGATGTTTCATTACTTTCTCAAATTGTTTCATAGTCTAAATTCAATTAAGGTGTATCAGTTTCAGGATTCATTGTGTCGACATTTTTACTTCATTCCCTCTAAAATTCTCGCTGGCAGCCCTTTTAGGCAGATCAGTTGACCACAAAAGATCACTAGCTGTTAGTGAATCTACTCATCTTGGTCTGCCTGAACCCAGCCCGATTAACAGATTGACTTTAATCATTGATCATCATGTGAGCTTGGAAAGTTAGCTATTCATATGAGAATTGACTTTTATGCTATGCATCCAAGAATTGACTTTAATCACTGATGACCTTGGGAGATTTTGCCGAGGATTGACTTTAATCACTGACGACCATATCCATGTGAGAATTGACTTTAAACAATGATGGACTTGTGATATTTTGCAAGTGACCACTCTACATACTCATGGCTTTAGCACATGTGATTGCCTCTTATGGATGCATGTAATGAACCAGGAACAAGAGACGCATCCATAAAGAGAGCACAAGTTCCTAAACTACATCTCTTATTCCAAGTTAACAAAATGTACAAAACTGTGGCCTTTTGTCCATGTGAAAAGACATGAGCCAAAAGACACGTACAAAAATACTGTACAAATACATGTACAAATGTATAACCCTCCTAGGCCTAAGCTTCCTTACATTCTCTCCGACTTAAAAAAGACAATGTCCTCATTGTCAGTCTATGTCTTCCAGTTCGAAGAGTTCCCAAGAGTTCGTCCAGAATCTCAGGATAAGCATCTTTCTCATATAGCATGTGCTTAGAAAAAGTCTTCATTCCCATATAGGATCTTCACTAGGATTAGGTCTTCAACATCTTTATCTTAAGTTTTCAACACCTTCATCTTGTAAGGGTTATCTTAAATCTTATTTAAGAAACCTTGTAAGGAACCTTAGGCCTAGGAGGGATATACATTTGTACATGTATTTGTACAGTATTTTTTATTAGTTTTATTATTAGATTTTTTTATGGACGAATTTCTTTGCAACAAAAAATAAACGGACGCTGACCTGTGCGAACAGCCAGCCTGATGTCGTTTGGAAGCTTGGAAAAAAAAACTTTGCTCAGAGTAAATCGGCCCCTGGTTTCTGGATTTGTGACAGAATAAGGTTTCTTGGTTCCGGAAGCTCCGCATACTATTTCCTTCCAGAAGCTTCCTTCTCTTATGCGGCACGGGTTCACAGAGGCGATCTTGATCTTGCCACAGAAAACGGATTCCTCCGCGAGATCCTTGTTTTGCCACAGAAAATCTAATCTTTATTCTTATTCTTACGAGGCTCTTTGTCTTTCTGTTTTCCTTGTTCTTATTTCCAGCATCCTTGGTCTTGTTCTTAGCATGCAGTTCCCTTATCTTTTTTGAGCAAATGCTTCCTCTTGCCTTGACAGATCTCAATCTGCCTGACACTTGTAACGAGATTCAACCATTTGCAATTTGCTTCTTAATTCCCCTTGCATGCATACGAATGCATGCATTATTCTTAAAATTTCTTAATTCTTAATGTGGCTGATTCTTAATTTGCAGCATCATACATGTGAAG
The DNA here is from genome assembly GCA_011763485.2 of Isoetes engelmannii. Lineage (NCBI taxonomy): Eukaryota > Viridiplantae > Streptophyta > Lycopodiopsida > Isoetales > Isoetaceae > Isoetes > Isoetes engelmannii. The sequence goes on from JAANSK020230522.1 coordinate 10,858, forward strand.
AAAACAAAGTATGAAAGCAATCTTCTTGCTGCAAATTCTTGGACTTTTTCATTCACCAGAGGCACATCATCACAAGATCTTTTTCTTGCTCTGATACAAACTGTAATGAACCTGGAACAAGAGATCCATAAAGAGAGCACAAGTTCCTAAACTACATCTCTTATTCCAAGTTAACAAAATGTACAAAACCGTGGCCTTTTGTCCATGTAAAAGGACATGAGCCAAAAGACGTACAAAAATACTGTACAAATATATGTACAAATGTATAACCCTCCTAGGCCTAAGGTTCCTTACAATGCAAGTAACAAGTGAAGTGACACTCTACATATGGCTTCAGCACGTGTGATTGCCTCTTATGGATGCAAGTAACAAGTGAGCTTTGCAGTAGCACATACTCTTAAGACTGTAACATGTGATTGCCTCATTGAGGTGCCCGAAAAAATTGAATTTTTGTAGTTCCATTGGTAGCACTTGGATTTTTGCAGTGAGAACTCATAGTCAAACTCACTCTAAAGAGTCCATGGTCAAACTCGTTATCCGAAAATTCGATGTAGGTCAAATTCGTTATTATGGGCATTAGGAAATTCAACAAGAAATGAAATGGTTGGAATGTTCAAATGCTATTAAACTAAAATTAAGGAGAAAAGAAAGAAAAAAGGGAAACTAGGATTGGACGCTATCTAATCTAAAAGACGCATTTCAAGTAGTACACTGATCCAAGCCAGACCATGGCTCTTTTAATCGCATTGGCTTCACAGAGGATCACCTGGCTGGAATCTCAGATTAATATCTGCCTGGTTAATGAAACAGTTCCCATGTAAGACTAGAAACGCAGTCTTACAATTTAGACCTTTCATCAGCAAGCTGCTGAGTCATACTTGTCCATATAGTTTCAAGACAAATTGAAAATTCCACTTGTATTTTGAAATACCAGAAACTTATTTGCTATTATTCTACTGGCATAAATAATGGTATTCCACTTCTATAGATATACAAGCCAGATCATAGATATGACTGCTCTAGAAATTCTAGCTCAATGAGGAAATGCATACGAGTACAGTGGTAATAAGAAACAAGATTAAATACAGTTTCAGTAGCAAATCCACTATAATGAACATGGCCAACAGAAAGTGGGAGAACGCTGCACACAGTATGCAGCACACATGTGCTGCAAACACAATGCAGAACATGGTCATAGATAATCTCAACGTACAAGTAGGAGATAAAACAAAGGAACAAAAATGAAATAAAGTTTGGGTCTCAAAACCCACTATAAAGCTTCAGTCTCAAAGTTTACTATGAGATTCTTCAATTGTACACATAGTATAGTGCAAGAAACACTGCACCATCCGGAGTTAGGAATGTGGCACGACATGAGGAGTACTGAAGAGCTTATTGCAGTTGTAGATGCTTCGAAGTTTTTGTTGCCCATTGTTAGGATCCAGCCACAGTCCTTCAAGATCTAGGGCAATACCTTGACTTCTATATGCTATTCCTGCACCCATATTTTCACGGCCTTATCCTTATCCAAAGAACCTGATGCAATCTTGTTTTCAATAAGATGGAAAGAGACGCTAAGGACAACATCTGTATGTCCTTCCAGCTTTTGAATTATAGCTTTGGATTGTAGATCCCACAAATAGACACAGTTGCCTTCAGAACCGCTGACTATATGTTTTCTATTTGTCACAGAAAATGTGGAAAAGATGCAGTACTTGTTATTAACATGCCCATTGTAGATTTTCAAGAACTTGTCAGTATTATAATTCCAGAGTCTCTGAATAATAGCAAACAAATCAAACGAATTAACAAAATAAAGGGCACAAGGATAACTTGAAGCAACTTAAAACTGAAAATTTCATTACCAATGTGTTATCTAGAGTTCCAGCAAGAATAAACTTTCCATTTGGAGAGAACTTCCATAGGCTGAAGGATTGGTGATGGCATACAAAACAGGATCTGAATCAATTATTATGCAAATCCTGTTTTGGTCCATCGATTATTATCACGTTATTCCCTTCTTGTGACAATGCCCATATATGTCCATAATTGTTTATCTACAGTTAAGAACGTGGCTTTCTTCGCATTCAAAGACTACCTTAGAAAATCTGGCTCCATGAATAGAAAATCTGGAAGCATCTATACTGAGGTCCTTCATCAGCCGTATATCTTCCTGCATATCCATAACAAATCAGATAAAAAGAATGAAGAAATCAATATGTCATTTATCACAAACTACAAAAGGGTGAAACCTATTGTTAACTTATATAGGTGATAATGGTTGCAACATCTGCATTGCTTCCATCAAAAATACTTTCTGTGCTTTTAAGGTAGATAAATTAATGGACTGGACTGTATAGCAGTCAAAACTGTAAAAGGAAAAAGACCTATGCACTGGAACTCATAGAAGTACAAGGAAAAAAACAAAAAACCCATCATGACAGTTTTTAAAGCAAATTCTTGAGACAATCTAGTGCCCTTTGGAAATCGAAATATCCTCCTCATAGTTTAATCTTCATAATCATATATTGGCTACATGACCGTTAAACAGTGGAAGTTGAGAGCAAAAGAACAACCACCATGGCTTGCTTGCATTGGCTGATTGGATTGGAAAGGTTAGGAACAGTCACTTTTGTCAAATATTGTGACATTCCATAATATTATATGGTATAAATACCGTATATTATGTATGCCACGTCACTGGTACATGCCGTAGATACGTCATGTACCCCGCACACCGTAGACGGTATAGTCCACCCACGGAGCACGCCCGTCGAACCACAACATTGTGCATTAAATATGCCAATGTGACATTTGACATGAAAGTAGTGTATATTGGCATTAGCATTTAATGCCAATATACCAGTTTTAGCACCATTGACTTTAATACATGCCAAGTGGCATGATCCTAGAGAGTTAGATCTCTAAAACCCTAGCTAATCCTAAATAGGCATTACAAGCCCCAAAATCCTAAAGTTTCCTCTTTGGGAAACTTTCCAAAGGTAGAAGGGGAGCGCAGGATCTCGGGCCAGCACAAGACCCGTCTTGGGATTCGTGCTGCATCCTTCCCAGATTCGCCCAAGCTCCTTGGAGCTTGCCCATACCTCGACAACTGCCATTCATCTCGGGAAGCTCGCCCATAGCCAGGTAGGTGGCTGATTTAGCAGTTTAGGGTCATCCAAGATGACCCATTTCGGATTTCCCATGTTGCAGCAGGTTTGGAAGGGGGTAGCCCATCCTATTCTTGGAGATTGCATCATGGATGAGTTTAGAAGGCCCATTCCAGGAACCCAAGGATCCGGTAGGTCTGATTTTCCATTCTAGGAGCTCTTTTAGCATTC
>JAANSK020230633.1:0-14196 GCA_011763485.2 Isoetes engelmannii
TTCTCTGAATATTTCAATTTTACATGTGTGCAAAATTAGTAGTTTTTTTTGTCAATTGTCTCTAAAATAAAATAAATGTGCTTGTTTAGGGGGGGTAAAAATAGAAAATTGGTACCTGCTTTTTTTTGTGTGGCCCAAATGGGGCCTAAAATAGGGAATCTTCAAGGAATATTCTTTTTGCTCCCGTTTCAAGGATTTGCTCCCGTTTAATACGCAATAGTGTTAGAAGCGTGAATCCAAAGGAAGTTTGCAGTTTATCGAGGAGGTACAACAATTATTCTAGACCACTTGCCATCCAACCATTATGTTATTACATAAATTTAAAGTTTGATTTGATTCTCTAGCCTAAGGGTCAAGTCATAGTTTCAGCTGGGCTTTTGCATAAGGCAAAACATTCTAAAGGGTTTTCACGAAAAATGGGAAGGATTTCTATGGAAACCCTCCTGAAAACGGGAAGGGGTTTCGTGAAAAAAAAAAAACAAAAAAAATAACCTTCCTGGAGGGGTTCTCGAAAAATATTTAAAGAGTTCCGAGAAAATAGGAAGGGTTCTATGAAAAATAGGAAGGGTGTCCGTGGGAGACAAACCTAATCAGGCATATAATATAGAAATTGGGTCCATTTTTTTAGTTACGGTGTAATGTCCTACTAACATGTGTCGCTCCCAAGCTGAGGATAGTGGTCAGAGACCAAGGAGGCTAAAATATTCTGCCTGCGCAAAGAAGGGGCACCATCCAAAGCAAGAGGAGAGCCATAACACCGATCATGCCTCGCGTACGCACGGCTTGCCCCAATCTGCCGGTTACAGAAGGTGAAAGACAAATCGCCTGAAACCTCCACCATAGCCACATCATGCATGAGGCGTGACCATTGATCTCTCTCAAAGCCCTGCACCACCTGCGTGCTGGGGCCCGTGCAATCCGTCATTCTCTCCACCATATTGAAGTCCCCTAAAGCAGCCACACAACCTGCAAGCCCCCAAGACTTCGCAGCTTATGCCTAATAGTGGCCCATAACGCCCCCCGTCGAGACGGCTGATTCGGAGCATACACATTGACAATCCCCCACTCCTGACCACCCTCTAACCACTTGACGATCGTCCAGTGACCAAACTTATCAGCTGCAGAATACGTGACCTGCACATCCATCCTCCATGCAATCAAGGTACCCCCACTAGTACGCCCTGAAGAAGAAGCAGCCCCTGCAAACTAACGACCCACCATATCCAGCAAACGGGACATATCCCCCCTGTGACACTTATGCTCCTGCAGACACACAATGTCAGGGCGCATCTGCCGTAGTGCCAAAGAGATGCGGGCCCTTTGTAACACACCTAAGGGGTAAGGGACTAGCTTAAACATTGACCTTTGTATATATAGTAACAAATTAGAAATTATAGCTATAAATATCCAATTTCCTAAATGAGTGGTGGGCAAGAAAGTAGGGTTTTTCTCCAAAGATAGGAAAGATATTTGACTAGAGAATAGCATAAGATATTGATCCTAAAATAAAGAAGATATTCTAGCTATCCTAGACCTTTTTAGTTTGAAATAGGTTTAAAATCTAGATATGTTCTAATTTTAGGAAGGGCATATAGTATAAAAAATGGCCAACTTTGAAACGTCATAACTCAGCGAACAGTGATCCAAATGGAGCGATCCTTACCTATCTATAAAGCTTATGATGTCTAGTTTCCGAATTGGTGTGGAGCTTTTCATAACTCCTTACGGTTAGGGAGATATCGCAGAAGAGGTGGACAGGGGTCGAACAAGGCTGCACATGGAAGATCCTTTGGTGGATAGCTGGAGCTGGATATCCGTGGAGTTTCTGTTGGTTTGGAGTTATTGTTTCTTTTATTTAGTAGTTTAAGTTTGCATGTTTACTTTGTTGTTCTCTCTTTGTGATTGTGCTTGTGAATGTACGAAGATAAAGATAAAGATGAAACTGTTAAATGAACCCGCCCCTTTGTCGATGCCGAAGGGATCCAGGCGGAAGAGCAACATGCATACCAGGTGAGTGGTATGTAAGCGGATATCGTGTCGCGAATGGTATATGGGTAGACCCGGGTGAGGGATTGATCATCCCTGAAAAACAGTAATAACGGTTGAGTTTGTGATATGTTGGTTGAAGTTATGATGTGGTAATGTGGTATATGTGACTGATATTCGTGTTGCAATTGTTTGTCTGACTAACGATTCACCTCAGGTTAAGGCAAAGGTTTGCCCACTTAGTCCTCCCCAGGACTAACCCCCATCTTTCCTTTCTTACTTCTATAGATTGAGTGGGTAGCGAGTAGAGTTTGGCGCAACGGAAGCTTGGGATGATAACGGAGATGCTGTTAGCCATAGATTCTTACTTGGTTGAAAGTATGACTCAATAAGAGAAAGACCATTGTTGTTGAACCTTCTCATAATAAAGAAAGTTATTTATTATTTGAGTTCCAATTATTTCTCTCTGTGTGATTTCAAGTGCTTAATGCCCTAGGAGCGTTTCACCCTCTTACTGCTAGAGGACTGCACCCCCCGCACATTCCAACTCAGGATCGACCTATTCATCCTGGAGAAGAAGGATGGGCCCTACATACCTGTCCAACCGGCCATCCAGCTCCTCCAAACCATCATCCAGGGCCAAAGGGTTAATGGCACCAACATGCTCCACCTCAGCAGCCCATGACATACGGCAGGCTCCCCCACCCACCTGCGGCCTTGGCCCCCATTAGAAGGGGACCTGCCACCAGCATTCTGAACCTCGCCACCGGGAACTGCCTCCCCATGGCCCCGATCACCCCCTGACAAAGCGTGTACAGGCCTACCACCACCATCCCAGTCCATAGCATAACCACCCCGGCCACGACCCCTAGCCAAGCCCCCCCGGCCCACAAAGCTACCACGGCCCACAACAGAACCACCACGACCCCTGGCGAAGCCACCACGGCCCCTGCCTGGGCCACCATGCCCTACAGAAGGGGGAGACCCCTGGTCCTCGCCACCATACCCTGTCACTCCATCCCCCAACACCTCCTCACCCTGCTCAACATGTGCATCCCTGGCACCTGGAACATCCCGAGCATACCCAGCCACTCCTCTAGCCTCCTCAGGATCACGAGGCAACTCTATGGAAGGAAACATATGCTGGATCATTCAGAAGCTTCAACCGAAAAAGAAAATGCCAAGAGCCACTCCGCACAGGATGGGAGGTGGGCAGGGGCTGCAAGGCAGGCAGAGCCACACAGATCTTGGGAACCTGCACGATGGAGTGTGCCAGATGAACCCCCAAACCATTAGCCATGAAAACAAGAAACTAAGGCACCATCATGTCTGAAGGAAGATCTTCAATCTGAAACCAACATGGGATTTTAACCGCTGTCAAAGAACTGGTGGACATACCCGGAGTGTAATACTGATAGAGCACATACGCACCCCCCAAAGTATCCACCCCTCGACTCACCAGTTGACAGACCGAGGACTCCGCTTCAAACATAATAATGAAGAAGTTATTGGGCAAGAATTTCAGAGACTGGAACCTAGGTAGGCCCAGCCACTTCAGGTGACCTGCAAGCCACGCACTAAACCTCCGGGTATCAAGAATGTAACCTGTGAAGAACCCCAACACCGCAAACGAAACCAACTTCTTGATGGTCTGAACATGGTACTCACATGATTAATATCGATCAACGGGTTCTCTGGAAGCAACTCCTTCAAGTCTTCAGAATGATGCTCATCCACAAATCTGAGAGCCTCCTCAATTTGGGCTGCCCAATGCTCCGGAGCTTTCCTCTTGATCCAATCAGAGAAACCTGGGCGTATGACGCGGGAAATCGTATCCTGGCCTCTCCAAGCACCACAAACAGAGTTCGGAACAGCAGCCCTGGCATCCTGGGACGCATCCACAGCCACTCCAGGAGGAGCCATGGCCATGTCTGGCAGAGTGTGCCCCACCTGTACCTGCTGCCCACCCGCAGACATCACTCCTTTCTCCATATCCATAGCCATGGGCTCATCACGCACCCCCTTAGGGGAGGGGGAGCTCATCCGCCCCTGCCCCAATGAATCCCCTACAGACACAACAGGGCCAGACCCAGCCGGAATTGCAGCAGCACAAGCGGGCCTATCAGCCCCTGGAATTGCCTCAGAGCCAGGATTCGGCTCTTTGCTAGAAACCCCAGCCACCAAAGAGCCCGTCTCCAGAGGAGGTATGCTCAAAGGAAGCGATGCCGGCGGAGCCGGTGTTGCCAAAACACACTCTACCAAATTAAATTCAGATTGGGAGGAAGCTTCCACATACCTTTCAATAGAAGGCTCCAAGATCCCTCGCATCTCTGAGAAGACGCTTCCCATCGGCCTCAATCCCATCCATCAAGTCACTTTGTACCTCCATGCTTTGATCCAACTGCTGCGACATGCTATGATCCATCTGCTGCAAGTCTTCATGAATTGGCATCTGCACCTCTGGACACTGACCTTCTTCCATACCTTGGGAAGTTACCACCGGTTGTTCTGCAGCCATCGCCCCACCCAAAGCAACCCTGTGAACGCCCTGCACAACCAAGATGTTGCCCGTGGGCGACGAATTTGCTACTCCTGTGTTTGTCAAGACCATCCCCTTATCCCCAGGGGACTTCCTCCTCGCCATCTCTCTTGGTTTCAAGCTCAGAGCATGAGTTTCTTGCGATCCAGCCGGCCTGGACTGAAGATCCGACCTCGCTGGAGCCATCCCGTTCAAGCATGATCAATAATCAAGCTGGCCGCTGTTCTCCGTTGCAAACACCTGCGCACCCGTCACTGCCAGAGCTCTATCTTCATGAATGCATTTTGACTGAGAGACTCCAAACTTTTGTTCATGGTCATGGCTATTTTCATACAGCAAGCATACTTTTGTTTGATTGACAATGTTATTCTTGCTATATTGCTAATTCAATGTGTTAAAGAGCTTTAAGGTGAATAAGACAAACTAAGTAACATGTGACATGTTGCTTTTATTATGTATTTCTATTAAATGGCTTTGTTTTGCAGATGGTTGCCTTTGTTGTAATAGCGATCAGGCATTTGTTCTTTAACCTACAATCATTTGCCGTGTATCTTAATCCTAAGAAGACCTGGTGAAAGCTTCAATTGTGAACTTTCGAGAAAAAAAATGTATTCAAATTTCAAACGCCGGACATCAGAAGGGTTTGTCCGGGTTGTCCTTAAATGTATGATTTTTGTTCTTTTCTCTGTTCATACTCAACTTCTTGCCATTATATAAAGTTCACATATAAATTCTATTTTTTGTACTATTTTTTGTAGGGAATAATGTTTGATTCTGAGACAAAACAACTTTAAATGTTGAGCTTGCACGGTCAAGCTAAAGAGCAACGCATTTTCATTCAGGTTTTGAATTCACTTATATTAGGAAAGCGACTATTTTATGTAGCATTATAATAATAGCTTGAAAATTCTTATCATTTTTTTACAGAGGAAGGTGGTTTTAATGCTCCTGAGAGAAGACACAGAGGATCATTAGACTTGTCAGGGTTTCTGTCTTATTCAGGTACATGGCACATTTTGGATTTGATGGTTATTTTTGCAGCCATATAAGAATATGTTTAACAAAAGAACATGCAATTCCATTCTGTTATATAATCAGAAATGCCCAGTTAGAGTACTCAGGTTTTTGCATTCATATTAGAAGAATTTGTTTGGGGCAAAAATATTCCTGCCTCAGGCATTTTTCATGTCCTTATGACTGGAATGAGTTTAAAATTTTTATAGAAGCGTATATTGAATTGGATCTTCGTCGTGTTGAAGGGATAGATGGGGAATAATTATCTGTATGGTGACTTCTCTGTTGGTTTCCGGCCTAAATGTCCCAGACTTGATATTTTGTTAACCAAAAAAATTAATTTAGGACCCCTGCTTTTTGCCTCTTCTTTGACCAATATTTTCTCTTGCGTTACTTTTCATCTGTTGCGTTCTCCTAATGGACCCGCCAAACTCCTGTTCAAAATATAGGTTGCTTCTGTATTGCCTCCTCTTCCCTGCACAATCTTAGTCCTATCTATTGGAATGAAGTTAATATCCAGAATCTTTTTGGTTCGCTAAGAACTTACATTGCCACAGAATATATGGCATCCAGTCCCCCGACCTTTGTACAACTGGACCTCAGTAAACCTATGTCAACATCTATTTCTTACATTGACTTTTTTTGTCAAAAAAATACCTTATCTGTCAATTGGGCTAGATTACCTTATTTCTGTAACAAGTGTTCAAGGAGACATCATCTTTCAGTTTTTTGTGTTAATAATTTGAAGCTTTTCAATCTAGAAAATACCCCTATAGATGACTCTCGCTATACCCCTATGCAGAGAAATGTTAGCATAGAGATTTGACTTTTACATGGTAGACGAATAAGGTCCATATGCATCTGCAGTATGTAGGCTTGGCCATTGAGAATGTACTGAACGCATGCCGTGGACAATAAGGCTTTAGTGTTAAATCTTTCGGCATATGATTGCAAAGAAAAACTTGCTCTTCTATGAGGTATGATTTCGCGTACCTCTTTGGCTTCATCTTTATATGCAGCAGACCACTACAGCACGACTGTTGTGAGGAATATATGTGGTAGATACTAATATCATTCAAGATGGAAATAATCAAAAGGGTGCCTCTTTTTTAATATGGAATACCATGTTCAATAGTTTTGTGGAAATAACATTCACCATCAAGAACCGATTGTCTTCTAGAAACAAATAAGTTCATTCTTCTCGCTTGCATAGCCATCATTAACCATTCTAGGGATACCCGTCTCCTTGATGGAAATTGCAATATGGGTATTTGTGAGCTATCGATCAATTGGATGGCCCCTGAGACTGGAAGCTTAGTTGTGTGTACACAGGCTCAACCTATTAAATGGATATCTCTTAAGTGGAAGCTCATGGTAAGTCAAACGGTTCAGGATATTTTTAGGTTCTTGGCGAGTTAAATCCCGTGACCTTGTAAATCCTATCTATACATGTGATGACCAAGATAAAACTCCTATCTCTTCCTTTCCTTCCATCCATCATTCACCCCCTTTTCTACAATCCAAAACTTCTAACCTTTACCTCAAGCCTGCCTTACTGCTAGTTTTTTAATTGAAGGATGTCAGTCTATTCATCATCACATCATGATTACATTCTACTCATGTTATTATACAAATCACATGGAAGCCAATGCACTCTAGGCGCGATCATTTCGATTCTACGCATGGAAGACAATGCACTCTAGGCGCGATCATTCTGATTCTACGTTAGTTACTTTGCTTGTGATTATCCATTACATATCATAGGCGCGATCATTCCGATTCTATAAAAGGAGTTGCTTTGCTTGTGATTATCCATTACATATGGCAGGTTTAAGGTCTCTACCATATGACCAATTGATCATGGATGAAAGCAAGCTAGGGTATACATGAATCGGGACATTACTGCAAGTACCTTTGGGTACTCAAAGATGATGATGTAGTTCAATTTTTTGACATCTTGTTGGTGTTAAGAAGTACCTTAGGATATTGTCTACTTGTCACTCTTAAACTTAGTACAACTAGTCTTGGATAAGAATGTAATTTAGGTACTTTAATATACATTTATGTACTTTCATGGAAGTACCCAGAAAGGTACCTAATAGATACTTCTTTATGTATACCCTATCATGCTTTCACCCTCATATACTTGAACCCGTGACTCGTGACCTACCACAAGACCAATTGATCATATACTTGAACCCCTGACCCGTGATCTACCACAAGACCAATTGATCATATACTTGAACCCGTGACCTGGGGGCAATGGAATTATAAGGTTCCCATTACTAGACCGATATTGGCCAGGTTTGAACCCGTGACCTCGGGTGTGGCAGTTTAAGGTCCTGCCACTAGACCATGTCCCGAAGGGATACTTAAGGGATAGGAGACAATTAAAGAGTTATAGCAGTTAAACATTGGTAATTGCCATTCAGTTGCAATGCCTATTTGGTGGCTGGTGATAACAACTAGTAATGAGCTGAAACCGTTGTTGTCGCTAGTGGACATGAGAAATCAAAGGAAATGCACATCTTTCGGAGTGAGCTGTGTCAATGACTGGTATTTTTGAGAGGATTACTTAAGCGATAGAAGACAATTAAAGAGTTATGGTAGTTAAACATTGGTAATTGCCATTTAGTTGCAATGCCTATTAGGTGATTGGAGATAACAACTAATAATGAGCCAAAACCATTGTCATCGCTAGTGGACATGAGAAATCAAAGGAAATGCACATCTTTGGGAGTGAGTTGTGTCGGCGACTGGTATTTTCAAGGCATTTTGTTGTCTTGGGAAGAATTTCAAAGAACTTGAAGTTGTCTCATCGAAGTAGCGAACATTCCTTCGTGTGCAAGGCCACTAATTGGGGACTTTATCCAAAAAATCATTAATAGGGGGGCATTTCGTTCATGAATGTGTCGAGGAAGTGGGATGTACAGATTGATGAGCTATCTTCATCGTGAATCTGGAAGCGTGTCTGGAAGAATCCTCTTCCTCCGAAGGTGAAAACCTTTGTATGGTAGGTCATCCGTAGAGCACCCAGGGTTAACCATGTTGTTAATAAGTTCATTCATGAAGTAGACTCGGGATGTCCCATGTGTGATCATGCAGGTGAGACTATAGAGCATTGTTTTACGGATTGTATTGATATTTGGCCAACTTGGAATCGAGTTAAATACATCTTTGGGAGTTTCCAAGTTGGTCAGATCTTATTGGGGTTGTATCCAGCAAGGTGGCGTGCAGTGAAGAAATTGGCTACTCACGTATGTAAGGCGTGGTTGCTGTGGATCATTTGGAAAAGAAGAAGATTGCTTGTTTTTTCACAAAAATATCTTCATCCTTCGGGGTCTTGACATCTCTTAGATCCAAGCTCAAAAAGCAGGTGCTTGCTTTAGATGACGAAGGGTTAGCACATCAGCTATGTGATCATTTTTTTTCCGGTTGTGATGTGAGAAGGTTTCTTGGGCTGATATGTGGTTACCCCTACATATTCGTAACTGTTGCGTGGGTGCAGTGATATCACATAGTATTTTAATGTACTTGTACATTTGCAATTGACAGATACATCTTTCAAAAAAGGAAAAAAAGGGAATGCTTATATTTTTGAACATATTCCTTAGAGTTTTAAATGGAGCATCCACAAACACAAACGTTTAGGAGATGTTTGAAAATCATATACCTTGTTTAAGAGCAAATGAGATATACATGGATATATATGGAAAGTGTCGGCAAAGATATGGTTTCAAATACCACTGCCACATGGGGTGCCCAGACTTGTGGTTAAAGAAGAAAGATAAATAATGATAAACATAAAATAAATATGTAGTATCACAGGCTAGGCCATACATTTTTAACACCAATTAATATAATGGAGCAAGACATTTCCTTATCCGTCCGATTAAAAGATTTTGACGCTCCAGATTTGGCGATGACTTCCTAAACGTGTCTCATAACTAGCTCTCAGAAAAAGAAGATAACAACCACCAAGCAACCAATTAAAATGAAGACACGTAAGAAAGAAGATTCGGCACGTTAGATTTACAGCCTAGCAAATATCAGCCGTCCGTGGCACGTGTAAGGACTAAGCATAACCGCGCTTTATTACAGGGGATTTCCACTAGCAGTTAGCAGCCAAATATCTCAAAATAATCAACGGTCCAGGTTGATGCATGAAATCGACAGCTCGGATTGCAAAGGGAATCGAATCTCTAACGTTAGCTGCACGTACGAAATGTCGTAATGAACTTTCAATGGCTAAGATAAAGTCTAGGATTTCGAAGGCGCGATCTGGACCGTGCAATGCACGAGCAGGGGTCTATAGTGAAGACAGGGAACGCAGAAGGGGAGAGCAATCTTGCCTTCCTTCTGCTATGGCAGGCTATTCCGGCATCGCCATAGCCAATAGCTTCCTTAAACGGACACCCAAGAGCTCGGCTTCATAATCTTACTTCACATTTTAAACCAAAGCTCGATGTTTTTGGAAAAACCCAAATCGAAAAATGCGAGGCTTATGTCTAAGAATCGGCGACGGACTTGATGTCGATTAGCCTTAACTTTGTTGAAGCATCAAGAACAGGGAGCCGATTTGGTCTTCCCAGCTTTGGTATGCTGGAGTAAACGAAGAAATCAAACATGTTTGATCTTAACGAAGAGCCGCTGCAGCTGCTGGATGCTGGACCTTCCACAACAGCGGCAGCCGTATCCATGGCAGTTCCATTACGACCTGCCCCTGTAATGGGGCGAGGAATGTTTAATCTGGTTCAAAGGAACGGCGATGAAAATGCAGGGACTGGTGGGTGGTTAGGGGATTCAAGAGAAGATGTAGAGCAGATCCCAAGTCCAAGATGGTTATCTCCGCCTTCAAACTGGGCGCCGGAAGGATTGGCGTCCTGGCACAAGCCTGAGCAGCGGCAATCCATGTTTTCAAGGTTTTTAAAGGGTTGGAGTTCTGATGGTAAGGGATCTAGCGTTCCGGTAGCTGAAGCTGGGGAAAAAATAGTCGGCAAAGCCAACGGGAACATTTGTATAGAGACTACGGACTTTATCGGAGTCAAATTGGAAGAGAGCCATGCTGCCCATCGACAGAATGAAGCAGGGTCTTCTTCTTCTAGTGTTGCTTGTGAAGAAGTGGGTAAGCCGTGGGATTTTTTGGAGCTGAATTTGGAGACCTCAAGGCCGGCTCCGTCTGTCGATGCCGAATTAAGCCTTTCTAGAAAAGAGCATTCCGTTGGCTCTGTGGGTCTTGGGTCGGATCTCTTATTTCCTGGAAATTTGAAGCGTTCACGAGAGGTTTCTTTGCAAGAGTTTGCGACCAAAGATTTGTTTGAGACTAGAAAATCAATCCGGATTTCACATGAATTATCTATGAACGGACAATGCGATGGATCTGGACTAGGTATATCAGTGCAAAATCTTGTAGATCGGCCTGTTATCGAAGTGCAGACCAAGAGCATGCTTTTCTCAACTACTTTGGAAGATGCTGAGAAATGTAAAAGGGAGTCACCGGATTTGGGTCTTCAGCAGAAGCCACTTACAACGTTATATGGTAGCAGTCCTGCAAATGGAGGCCTTCCAGACGCTTCTGAAAGGCAAATGCAGCCATATGATTCTAGATTTGGGCATGTCTGCTGGAAAGGGCAGATCAGGCTAGAAAATGAAGCTGCAAACAACTTGGTAGCGTTTTGTTCCAGAGAGTTTCAAGACGTGCTGAAGAACGTTGGCCTTCCTTCTACTCTGGTCGTGGACAAAGTCGTGCCAGTTCAAACGTAGGCAACACATGTTCTTCCAAAAAAGAAAAACTTATATAGTACACAAAAATTAGAGGACTCGTTAAAAAATGGACAACAGAGAATTTGTGTGAATAGAACTTTCTCAGACCATTATTCTAAGACATTTTCATTGTACACATGATACAGATTCATGGAGATCTTCAACAGACAATTGATGCAGTTAGTGATGAGAGTGGTGCTTACGCCTGGTGCTTCACCATCAGATGCTAAGGCTTTCAGCAGCATGGTACACATATTTTTGCATAGTAAAAGTTAGGTAGTATATGGTGTCTTTTCTTGCTTTCTGATAAGTTCTGCAATAGAAAAATGGATTGCTGGACTACACTTTGGCTGCATGGTTATTCCTTGGCTTAAGGTCTCCATCTTTCGGAGGTTGTTGTACCACACTATGCTCAAGGTGTATTACACTTACTTAGTCTACTTGAAAGTTAGAGCAGGTTTTAGCAAGGTGAACATCTCTCTGATCGGTTTGGGAGCATCAACAGAATCACACGTGGAAATAGAAACAATAGATAGATGGAATGGAGCGAGGAACTGAGTCTTATATACATGATGATGCATTTGCTTGAGCTAAAAAATGAGCATAGTGAATAGTTTTGCTGGCAATTTTGTCTTTCCAAATAAGAAGCATAGGAACTTGATAATGAACACTTCGCACATGTAGAGGAATTTGAGTTAAAGAGGCTAAAATATTTTTGCTGATTAAAATTTCTGTCTACAGGTACAAAGGCTCTATGGAGTTGCCGCAGAGTTGCTTCTGGGGATCCACCATAAACCATTGTCAACTCCAGTGGTGCCATCTATAGGAGTTGTTCCGATTTATGATGAGAAAGGCAAGCAATTTATTGGTGACTTGTACCTTGCACCACTGTCCCTCGTGGCATCTCTTGACCCTGTTTCAGGAGAATTAGGCATCGGACAATATGATGGGAGCACAATTGTTGCTTTTCTGCATGCTTGCACTGATACTACTCTCTTTGGTTGTAAGATTGCTCGAGAACAGAAGGGCAATTTAGCCAGCGCATTGCCGATCAGGCTAGTAACTGATATTGAGTCCAAGGTTGCTAGTGGAATCCCCCCTATTGTTGGTACTGCAAACAGTAAATCTAGTGGTTCTAGCATCAGTGGTGGCAAGCTTACGGGATCTATTGGTGAAACACAGGTACCTCAGAGTAAACATAGCTGTGCAGATGATATTTCTAGTGAGGAGAGGCAGGAATTGGAGGAAGGCCAGCTACTTTGTAACCTATCAAGTGAAGAACAAGATCCAAAAGAAGAAGTTCGTCCATATGCTACCAAGTGCCGAGAACAAACAAAGCAGTTCCCAATGGAAGAGAAAAAAGAACGAAAAACTTTTGCACGTGTTCGTAGTTTGAAGGAAGACGACATGCGAAGAGAGAGGCTTCGTGAAAGGGAGAGAGATCGAGACAGAGAAAGAGACAGAGACAGACGTGGTCGGGAGAGGGATGTTGTACTTTCCAGAAGCAGAAGCAGCAGAGAGATCTATGGGCATCTGTATAGAGCAGATAGTAAAGTACTTCTCCGAGGTGATAAGGATAGAGAAACTGAAAGATTTAGAGAAAGAGAGAGAGACTTCCAATGGGACATAGGTGAAAGGGTAAGAAATAACCGAGATAGAGCCAAAGAACAGGACAGAGATAGGTCAAGAGAAAGAGAACGTGAACGAGAGAGGGATAAAGAACGGGAAAAGGACAGATTAGAGAAGGTCCTTCGACTACAGGAAAGGCTTGGTGAAACAGGAAAAGAGAAACCTGATTCAAGGAAGTTGCTTGAAAATGATAAGGGTAGACATATCCAAAAAGCTGAGGATGCAAACCAAGTGCAACTAGTCACTAGCAAGAGCACCAAAAGAAGGGAAAGAGAAGTAGAGACGGAGGCCATGTTGAATGTAAAGAGGATGAAGGAGAATAAAGAAGCTATTTTGGATGGAAAGCCCATTAAAACTAATCATGAATTGCAGAAGTTGGAGTGTATAATACCTGATGTCGCAGCTAAGAAAGGCACAAAAGAGTTGAGCCAGCAAAGTACCAATACTAACTGCGGTGATACTTTGAGAACACCTACTAGTGTACGAAGTCAAGTGAAATTAGAACCCAATGTCGAGCCCATCATTGCTCAGGAATCAAGCCAAATCAAATGTGAGGTCATGGGATCCACCAACGCAATGTTAGTGGACAAGGAAGCACAATCTGAACCCAATGATCTTGCGCTTGCCAACGTGAATGAGAATTTGCCTACCGCTACTGTGCCATCAACGTGTACAGAAGCTGGACCTGCATTTCAGTCGAGGTTAGGCGCAAATGAAGCATATTACGATCTTTCACTTGATTCATGTGACCGCGATACACGTGTTTGCCTCTTTTCTAGACAGACATCTGAGTATCTACAAGAGGAGTATGGTAAGTTCAGCAAAATCACTTTAGGCTTTAGTTTCACCATTTCAAGTCCTGGCTAATGCATACTGCTACACAGGGGTTATTTTACTTAAGCAGGAGGAAACTAGCAGTCCCAAAGCTGAAACGAAGACGGACCACCAGCTAGGTATGCCCTTTTAGGCTTATGCACATCAGATTAAATAAATGAAACAATGTCCAATAGCTCAGAAAATCCGAAGTAGATTTCTCTTTAAATGATTCCTCTCAACTTCAACATAAATCAAATAATTGAAACAATATTGAATTGGGTCCAATGTCTCAGAACATTGGAACTTTTTAACAACTAGACAAATCCATTACTTTTGTAATGACTGTAGCTAATTTATTCAAATGTTAATCTTATTGTTGTCTATTACAATTGTGCTTCATAACTGCAGGAAAGATTACCTTTAATATGTTATGTGTTTGCAGGATCTGT
>JAANSK020230744.1:0-14195 GCA_011763485.2 Isoetes engelmannii
ATCCGACGGCCCAGATCGTCCGGGGAGCCAACGGACGGCCAGGATCTGGCGGCTGAGATATAATGGAAGCTTCTAGATCACAGATTTGGACTGCCTGCATTGGATAATTCGCATTTTTTTAAAACAAAAACAAAATAAATGAAACATTGCTAAGAGCATATGTATGAGAATATGCTTTGTTTGCCTTTGACATTTGTTGGACTAGTCCTTTTAGTAGTTGTGTGCTTGTAGAGTGACAAGCGTAGATCACTGTAGATTTAAATAAGTTTTTTGTTCTTAGATGTCTTTGGCTTTTGGAAGTTTTTTTAGAAGACATTTAGTTGACAGGTCTCTTGTTGGTAATTACCAACGAGTGTTCAGCATTTTGACAACAGAATCGAATGAAACATGGAAAACAGAATGAAAGGGGACAGACCTGAGTCTACCTAGCATAGCTAGGACAAAAGACGTTTGTCAAATTGAGTTGTTTGACAAATGAAAGTAGCTTCTCTTAGATAAGATCCTATGAGAAGATAGTATATATATTAGGAAATTTGGTTATCTATCTAAGGATGGATAATAGATTTGTGGCTGCCTCTTTCATTCATTCTTTCAATATGACCATATACTATATTAGATTAACATTAGTTTTATGTACCTTGGCTTTTGATTATCCTGTGACAATACATTTATTTGACTTTACTGCTCAATTTACAAGAACTTCTAATATTTTTGTCATTTATTATCAGGTTGTTACCAAGTCTGTCAACTGTAACTGGGACCAACAGTTAATTTCACTTGGTTATGACAGCCTGACTTGCCAAATCCCTAATAAAGCTGTACAGGCTGTACTCTGCTGTTTTGGAGAGGTTAACATACATGATTTGATTCTGGAAAAAGAGAAAGCCCTCTCTGATTCCAAACTTTCTGCCGTGGCACACTTAGGCTTCAATGGTTGGCTCGGTGTACTTGCAAGATATATGCAATATCCTGAAGGTGTTATTGTTGACCTGGCACAGCAATACG
Source organism: Isoetes engelmannii (assembly GCA_011763485.2). Classification (NCBI taxonomy): domain Eukaryota; kingdom Viridiplantae; phylum Streptophyta; class Lycopodiopsida; order Isoetales; family Isoetaceae; genus Isoetes; species Isoetes engelmannii. The sequence goes on from JAANSK020230744.1 coordinate 1,006, forward strand.
CTAACATGTATGAACTGTTGTGTGCTAGAATTGAAAGGGAAGATTTCATATGCTCGATGGGAGAGGAAGTTATTCCTTACATGGAAAAGACCAATAATGTATCTGAAAGGAACAGAAAAAGGAACAATGAACTGGTTCCAAATGCCCCTCCAAAAAAGTCTAATTTGGGGAACAGTATTTTTGGTGCTGCTCGTGCTGGGATTAATACTAACAGAAACAGGCGTACCACTCAAGCCCAGACCGGTGAGGAGAAAAAGGGTAAGGAGCCGGAAAGATTACATATGTTTAATTCTTTCTTCTTCCCTGCCCTCACAAATGATGTGGTAGAAAGTTTGGGAAAACAGTTTGATCATGTCTTGTGGAGATGTAAAAATTATTGTGTTCTGGCTCCAATTAGTGCTCAATCATTTGCATATCTTGCTGACCTCAGAAATGACCAGATTGCCAGCATTAAGGAGGTTACTGAACTCGGTGAGTGCATCTTTGATAAGAAACTGATAGATCTCCCTTTTACTACTGAAATATTTGAGAAGACCTGTACCTACCCATGGGGAATCTATGTGAACCAGAAAAACCATATGGCATTCCAAAACATCAAACGGGATGACCAATTTGCCATGAAGCTATGGAGATGTTTCTGCCCTTACCTAAAATGTGGATGTGACAAAAAGTACTTTAAGGGTGATAATAGAAACAAGTGCAGGGATAACATAACATGGTTTGATCAAGCAGTATGGTTCTTGCTCAATCACCTGGAGGTACTCTATCCTGGCAAACCCTTGAATGCTGCTTTTCTGAATTTTGTGGATTTGATGAGTACGTCTTTACAGCATGTGACTCTAGCATACATTGGCTTTTTACATTTCCGTGATATTCTGGTCAAAATTGCCATTGACTATGTTAATGACCATAGTACTGATATTTTGGCTAAGCTTGGGAACAATATGATGGTGAAGATTGCACTTGACATGATCAAACCAGAGAAGAAAGGTAACTCATCTGATAGCAGGAGCAGCCAAACCATTCTGTCTCGGGGATACAGTGTGGGATCTGACCCAGAATCTGCAACATGTTTCTACCCACCACGTATCATTAGGAGCACAAATTCGGTTGACAATAGCAGTGTCGAACTCTCAACTGGATCGGTACTTCCAACTTGTCACATTGCAGAAAGCTCTGTCAACAAAGCTGGAGGACCTACTAACAGGCTGCAGAATGTGGAACCAATTAGTCTGGACCTCGAATAAGAGGTTAGATATCTATTTGCTTTCTCACTTTTTACTCCGTTACAGTCTTTTGAATTAATCTTTTTGAGATAATTTCGTATAAAATATGATTTTTGATTCAGTGTATTCAATTACAATGTACTTTTTCGCTATGTTTTACTTAAGTTCCACAATCTAGTTGGCAACTTCTACGAAGTGGCGGCTATCATCCCGGGCCTGTTCAACTGGTTTTACAAAAAGAACCCGGGCCTAATAATACTACCTATTTTAGGTTGCATCCCGAATTCTAACAAAAAGCTATCATAAAAAAAAAATTATGTAGGAATCTCCTTCTTATCTATTGGACAATAATATAGGATTAAAAATTTTTTACAGGAAGATGATCCATCAGATTATGAGCCGTGTAAAGTTATGACTAGACTGGCCAATGGTAGGATGAAGCTCACTAAAATTGAGCCCAGGAAAAGAAAAAAGATTGTGCACCTCTTGTATACGTCCAAACTGATGGATGCAATTAGTATGGAAGGAATAATCAGTAATGAGATTATCCCTGTGATGGGAAGTCAGTGGCAGACAGCATTGGAAAACACTACATTTGGGTGGAAATACTGTGAGAAGATTTCTGACATGATTTATAAACCCTTTAATATCTTTGTTGAGGAAAAGGAACCTGCTTGTCCCTACTCTAATAAGACATTGAGTAAATTCATACATAAAGACTGGGGACATGTAATCACCATGGATTGTAGAATTGGAAATATTAAGTTTAGACGAGAAATCGCCAAGGGGATGAACCACATACCTTTCAGGACTTGGTACAAGGATGAGTGTATCCAGAGTGTACTTGATTGCTGGAATCAGTTTTTGAAAGTGCATTATTTTGAGCTATGTTTTAATAAGACCATTGATCTCAGTGCGCTTGAGAATCTGATTAGAATGAAAACACTTGAAGACCTGAATGAATACATTGACAGGAATAAGGAGTTTGCTCATAATTCAATCTTTGATGACCAGGAAGTGCTAAATGATCTTGCCTGGATGAGAAAGAATCTTTATGTTGCAGGTGTTGATAAAGCAGCAAATAACCCTTGCTTTATGTGCCCATGGTTCGTCAAAAGAAAAGCCCTGGAGAGGTTACAAAGTGATGATTTTGAACCAATAGACTCTGACAGAAATATTTTACTGGGAAATATTTGCAAACAAGTCTCCAGCTTCACAAAAACGCCTGAGGATGATGAAGTTAGACTCTCTTATGTTCTGGGAATTTATAAAGCACACAAGGATGCTTTCAGATGGATCACTAATGCGCATGGATCTGCTTTTTCTGATATTGCCAGCCTCATCACTGCTTGCCTACAATGCATATTGGATATCTGGCCCGACATTACTAATGATTTATGCAAAAAATGGAGTATTTTTTGCCCTAAAGGAATAAACGTCACGGATTCTATTTATCAGGTGGCCCTTAATCTACCCAAGAAGATCCACAATATTTACACTGCTGACATTACCAAGTATTATGAGTCAATACCTATTAATGGGACTGATGGCTTGTGCACGATTTTGGGATTAGTCATCAGATCTGCATATGATTTTATGCAGAGGAAAAACCCAAGATTCTATATCAGATTTAAGTTGGATAACAGAAGTAAGGCTGGTTATATAGCTGAGTGATCCACAAATAATAACAATCCTAAATGCTGGTATAAATTGGACTGTGAGGCTTTTATTCACATGAATAACTGGCTACTTAACAATTGTTTCATTTTGAATGATGGAAAGATTTGGAGACAGAAATCTGGAATTGCCATGGGTTTTGCCTATTCACCATCACGGTGTAACCTTTATCTTGCATGGTATGAGCTGCAGTTCATCTGCAATCTGGCCAGACATGATAGATATGATCTAGTGCAGAAATTCAATTCTTGCTTCAGATATATTGATGATCTTAACCTTATTAACACTGGTGATCCATCGGAATTTCTTGAAAAAGAAGGACCATTTAAAATTTATAATATGGATTACCTTCAGGTGAAAATGGAAACTGTACTGCATGTTGGTGAACCAGAGACCAAAAGATATGGGGTTTTGGCTCATTTTCTCAACATGAAGATAGAAGTGCTTGATATTAGCAATGGGACTTATAATACAGGAAAGTATGACAAAAGAGACCAATTACCATTTAAAGCCATTAAATACATTAAAGTTGATGGGTGCAGACCGTACTTCCAAGCTTGCAGAGTAATCATGTCGCAGATAGTACCAAGTCTATACATCCATTTAAATGAGATTGATGCTGCACGTGATATCACAAACATAGTCAGTTTGTTTATCGAAAATGGATTTGATAGGAAAACAATCCTTCACAATGTACGCAAAGTACTGGCTGCTGACCTGCCTGGAGTGACTACCTTAAAACTCTCAAGTGGCTTATGAAGTAAGTATTTTCTTGTTGATTTTCTTGTTTTACTACTTGGTACTTGGGGAAGTTGGGTCCTAGCTGTAACAGGCTGGGTCCCATACTTCACCCAGCCAAACATGTTAATGGCTATGCAGTTTTTAGCTAGGAACTCCACCCCCTTGCGGAAGGAGGAAGGTTTCTTATATATATATATATATATATATATATATATATATAGATAGCTTTATTAAGAACAGTTTGACAATATGCTGCTAGATCCCATGCAGTTGCGTTTAAGTCAATTTTAGGCGTGGTGACACTAGGTAAGCCTAGTTTAATCCAGTAAGAGCACATGCTTAGAACCTAATGTGAATCAAGACAGAGTGTTCCGAGCCTGTATCTGTAGTGAGCACTTTAGCCGAGATTCATTATGACTGTGAATGAGTGATATAGGACTCATATTAGTATTTTGGACCAATCCCAGTCTGGTATGAGTGACGGGGGTTTACCTTGCAAGATAACGATAAGTCCCCTAGTAAAGTCATTACTTTCCTAGTTTCAGACACTAGTGAGTCTAGAAACAAGTGCATGCACCGGTGTTGTTGAGGGATATCCCCCCTTGCTAACAGCTTGAGCAGCAGCATGATCATTAATTTTATTGATGACCGTTTAAAGTTATTTCCCCTTGACATAGGCAAATACACTTAGCTATGTAATGTCATGCTTAAGCAGTAGACTTGTGGGTATCGAGACCTTTAAAATATTCACCTTTGTGGTAGGGGTTGGGTTTTGTTCCCCTTTGTTAGATATGGAAACGTGAATTTGATCCTTTAAAATATTAGTTACCCAATATTGGGTTACGTGGCAGGTCTTGTGACAACTTTGTGGGCTTTATTAAGATATGGCCTTGACCTTTATAAATTTTTGCCTAGATTCTTGACACGTATGACCAAATATAACAGTATGTTGCTCAAGATGTAGATTCCAATATGACTAGTGGGCATTAATGTGACACCATCGAATATTTGCACTGATGGTAAACATTAAATAATCTGACACGTCAGGGAACTTCTGTGAAGCCCAGGAATTTTGTAGCAACAGTCCCACCGAACTCTGCTAACGAAATCCTGCGATCTTACTATTCTTAGTGCATTCCAAGAGAAGAAACTTCCATTAATCATGGAAAGACGTGGCCAAGCTGGTAGAGCAGTTCCTTGATTACTAGAAGCAAAACACATTGCCAGAATCCTAGCATTCCCATTCTTGAAAACACAGAGCGCTTGATCCGTAAACGAATAATGGGTAGACCCAAGGGTTCCAAGAATCATCCTAAACCCCCGGGTGCTATGCCCCCTCCTAAGAGATCTTCTGCTGCAGCCCAGCTTCTTGAGAGATGTATGAATGGTGGCATTGCTCAAAATACTGATGGCCCTGCTAACATTGTTGAAGACAGTGTCGACAATACTAATGTTGCACCTCCTCCAACTCGACCTGTAGTTCAACTCGGCGCCCCTAAGGTATTTTCAATGCTCAAACATGACATGAGCAGGGGTTTATTTGCTTAAAAATTACGCTGGTACAGGTAAATGGAGTATGCTCTAAAAATCGGTCTTATATGAACTGAAAATGCTATCTTTTTCTGATTTTGCATTCCCAGTCAAAGATTTATTAAGAATGGCCAGTTTTCTGGTAAACTTCAGTTATTGTCTTGCTCTAATGCTTTTAGAAAAATCGAACATACTGGATTTCGATTTATTGTCAGATACTGTTTGATCCCTGTAAGAAAAAAGGTGATGATTCTTATAATAATCCTCACAGCATGTCTAACGGCTATTGGTTTTATCTCAGATATTTCTCTGATGTATGTACAGTACTATAGACTTGATTTATGCAGATTTGGTTGTGCTATGTATACTCTATTTGTTGTCGCACATTTGCCTCAATGTAACTTGACATAAGATGTTTCGTTTGCCTTGAAATTTCTTGTCATTAGTGTAATGTAGGAGTCGGATAACAACTGGAAAGGCGGCCTAAGACACCTGCCTTCCCATTACATGCTTTTGTTCTAACATTTGTCATGTCTTGGATGGTGGCAGGTAACAGGAGTCTTTCCCCTATGTTTGCTAGTGGATTTCTTCATGATTGGCTCACAATTTGAAGACACTGGACGTTTGGTGATGATTTTAAAGTTCCTTGAAAGCTTTAAAAACAAACTCTGTTACTACTTTCTAGTATAGCAGGCCTGCTGGTCTGTTCTTCTAAGTTTCAGTCATGTTTTAGTGTGATTTTCTGATAACAACTAGTGGCATGAGCTTTGCATCTCTAAACTATGTCTAGGCTGATGGAGTAAGCCTTCCTTTACTAGAGTTGCTATTGGCTTGCTTTGGAATTCATTGAAGGATCTGATATGATATTCCAGAATTTGCTAAGCTGTTGTCAAAATACTTCCAAAAGGCAAAATGAAGTTATTTGATTATTTTGACTTGCTAGTTTCCAATTTTTTGGTTACATAGGATCTCAATGATAAAATTGCATTGATGCCTGCTGTACTTGCTTTTAAGCGTGTAAGTACTTGACCTTGATTTGAATTAGGACTGATGCCCGCCAGATTTGGACTGCTTGCATTGGATAATTCGCATTTTTTTAAAACAAAAACAAAATAAATGAAACATTGCTAAGAGCATATGTATGAGAATATGCTTTGTTTGCCTTTGACATTTGTTGGACTAGTCCTTTTAGTAGTTGTGTGCTTGTAGAGTGACAAGCGTAGATCACTGTAGATTTAAATAAGTTTTTTGTTCTTAGATGTCTTTGGCTTTTGGAAGTTTTTTTAGAAGACATTTAGTTGACAGGTCTCTTGTTGGTAATTACCAACGAGTGTTCAGCATTTTGACAACAGAATCGAATGAAACATGGAAAACAGAATGAAAGGGGACAGACCTGAGTCTACCTAGCATAGCTAGGACAAAAGACGTTTGTCAAATTGAGTTGTTTGACAAATGAAAGTAGCTTCTCTTAGATAAGATCCTATGAGAAGATAGTATGTATGTATATAGCTTTTGTTTGGGCTAGGAGATGTCTTCTCAAGATTGTTTCATATAGCCTACTTGAGTCTTATTTCGCACCACCTTTTGTCCATAAGGAGTATTGGATACTCAAGGCAAATTGCATTCTAGATAGAGGTTAGCACCACTTCATGATTGTAGTCTCGTATGGTTGTATAGAGGATGGTGCTTGACACATCCATTTCGTGCAAATCCGAAGGGGCACCGCAACCTGACGACAGCCAAAACCACGTCTCTGGATATGTTGAAATGAAGGTATCAAGTTCCATTCTCCAACACTAAATGTTAAAAAAAAATTAGGTACTCGGAGATTACATGTTGGCTGAAACTGTGTCGATGAAGTCCACTTCGAAAGTGGAATGATGACTATATTATATTGGTATTGGTATATTGCAATCCTAGAGATGATAGTTACTCAACCAATAAGAAAATCAAAGTGGTGGTTGTTGGCTCTTTAGTTGTACACAATAAAAACGTTATGTTTGTGTAAAAGACTTTGGATTAACAAGAAGAAGAGTTAGACTAGTATATACATAGACCAAAAATTGTTCTAGGTATTTTAGTTGGGGCACTAAAGTCTAATTACACTGAGGTATCAAATAGACTAAATTGCAACAAAATATGGACATGCAAATTATGGTCTAGTACATCTAACAGAAATACGATCTCAAGAGATTCATGCAAATAACCAATTGCTGGAATTGTAGTATGTAATGCATCAGAACATGAAGTTTTTGTGACAAAAGATAACGTCCAACTATTATTGCAAATGCGTGAAGCAACTGGAATCTTACCACCATGATGGTGATGCATGCCACCACATAGAGCATTTTAGCATGGTGCACAAATTCCTCTTGATGGCACAGTTGGTGTACCTAAATTCTTGTATTGATGCACCCTTTATCTACAGTTGATGATACCTTGATTCCTAAATTGGTGCATTGCATTACCCACATTGGTGAGCTTTGCAGATAATAATAATAATGAATCTAATGATTTAAATGGTTATACTATTCAACTATCTGGACAACAAATTACAACAAAAGTGATGCGAAAACTTTAACACTAACACACAAGTAATAGACACAATCAAACTGTGCTTAAGGATCTAAGCATAAAGGTGGTATACTTCTTTAGTTGGCGACACATTATGCTTGTGGGATGCTTTATGGAGTGCAAAACTTTTTCGTTGGGTTTTTTGCTCGTCAAAAGAAGTGCTCTTTGAAGCCTACGTAATTTTGTTGGATGGCTTCTAAGCCCCCATAATTTGATGGAGGGAGGTTAGAGTTTGTTATCCATGTCATCAATCCGGTTAGAACGAATGGACCTCCCGTTTTTGGTGGCCTTATGTTGCTAGAATCTAAATTCCAAAAAAAGAACAACAAATCTTGTTGCTATAGCAATTTTTTAAATAGCCTTTGGGGGGCATGGATGGATGTTGTTGAACGATACACAACAAGATTTTAAGTTAAATTTGTTGGAAAGATTCAGAAGCCTTAGCTGCTGCACTTGGATACAATTTGGACATTCGTATACCAAGCTTGGATGTCAAGCAGAACACGCAATTCATTCAAAAAATCAAAGAGATATAGATCCCTGCTCCTTTCAATCACTCTCATCTAAATTGCAACATGCATCAAAATATGTTCACATATATTCCCCAATACTCTTTGCAGGACAATCATGACACGGCCATTTCGATGGCTATTTCGATCGTTGGACGTCGATGACCCGTCCATAATCGTCGACAAATTGTCTATAATCGACAGGAATATCGACCTCTAGAGATCAATTATCGGCCACACGCGGCCGAAATAGGGGTCGAAATGGCCTGGTCGATTATCGACCGCGGGACGTTGACGCGGCCGAGGCATCCATGATCGACGCCTCACTGACGTGGCGTACTTTGCCACATGGTGGACACACGGCGCCATCCCACCAGGCGTCCATTATCGACGCCTCGCTGACATGGCGTGCTTTGCCATCGTGGCTGCCACGCTGGTCGTGTGTCCTTCCATGTATGACTAGGTGGCCACATGTACGACACGAGGCGTCGTCGATTATCGACGCCTTAAAAAAAATTAAAAACTAGGAAAGAGACACAACATAAAGTTTTGAGCCTTAAGCACGATATGAAGCTACTACATCCAATAAAAACAACCGTAAATGAACCTATCATATTTTATATAACTTAAAGAACAAATGCATCTGACACCAATTAGATAATTTGAAACGTGGCATGTCTTGTGTTCTATGTTGCTGCTCATTTTTATCTCCAATGTATTGGGAAACTTATGACATATGCCAAATGCCATTTTTGGCATACCGTTAGTCTCGCGCGTCATAGAATTGTTGCTATAGTTGTGTCACGTGTCATACAATACTAATAGTTACTTTTGTAAGTCTTGCTTGCAAGTGTCATGATTGTGTATGTCGCTATATTACATGGTTGTGTCATGTGTCATATATTTCTAGAAGTGTTGTTGTGTATCATGGTTGTGTCACGTGTTACATACTAAAAGTCTTACTATATATCATGGTTGTATCAGATGTCATGCAAGTCTCATGATTGTGTGTGTCGTTATATAACATGGTTGTGTCACGTGTCATATAATACTAGAAGTGTTGCTATGTATCATGGTTGTGTCACATGTCATTCTCTCGTGTCATATAATACTAGAAGTGTTGGCATATAACATGGTTGTGTCACGTGTCATCTAAAAATAGAAATGCTGCTATATATTATGGTTGTGTCACGTGTCATATAATGCTAGAAATGTTGTTATATCCGCTTTTGCATTGATACACTGCACTTCTTGGCTATTTTTGTTTTTAGTGGACATTGTCTACAATGAACTATGGAATCTGTCATGTTTTTTCATGTACACACACACCAAATATTATTATGTTCAAGAGTTATATTCTCTTGTTATTTATGACATACCTTGAATGCTTCAAGTCCAAGAAAAATAGTAAGGTAACAAGACAATTGGGTATACAATCTGGACATATTTGTCTATCTCCAATAAGAGGTGCATTTAATTTGTCTCCAATAAGAGGTGCATTTACATGGCATAAACGGATTTTTGCTTTTGTATCAAACAGACAATGACAAAATGTGAGGCAGCTTATTTCTGGCATGTGAGGTAACTTATTTCTAAAAGATAAATTTCAATATTTTTTTTTTCCTTTTTTTTCCATTATTTAAACAAAGGGAATTATGCATTTTTAATAGCAACATTATAAATGTGGTACATTCAACATTAAGATGTATTTAGTATTCAGCAAATAATTTTTTGTAACGAGAATCGTTGTTGTATATTATATATAAGAGTGATTGCTTCCTTACTTATGGCATGTATTAGACCGTTATAGTTGGCAGTTGGTTCTGATCGAAATCCAAAACGACATGTGCTGGAGAAATGCATGTGAAATTAGAAGATGCTAAACATTATGCAACCACATTTTTTAATATCCTTACGACTGCTTTCTAGATCATGTATTTCTAAATACATTGCATACCACTTGGTACCTTGTAATAGTATCATTTCAAAGCCTATTGACATCTTCAAAGCACAAAGTAGCGGATAGTTACCAGGAATTCGTTGTGAATTAACTACACAAACACACTTACACCAAATCAATCTGGAGTCTCATTTGCACCCATCTAGCTAAGACTAACATGCTAGGGTGATGGATAAAAATATAAAACAATGCATGAGTTTTATAGAGGAATTGGAAGCACCAAGCAAACAAATTGTTAAGCCATTATGGGACCGCAATTATATACTCAATCACAAGTGAAATACTAATGAGCTGACCCACCATAGAAGTGGCCTTGCTATACTCGGACCATAAGACAAGGCTTATGTCCTCTTAGTGCTAGAGAGTACTATTTCAAACATATACAACCACATAGAACAACAAGACACACACAACATAAACATTCTCGTGCACATAAGATAATATTGTTTGAATCACTACAGCATCTGCATAACACAACATACACGCACATCGAAAACTATTTGGATAGATTCAATCCAAAACATGTTCATCGTAATCATTTATTCTCAGACTCAAGTTACTATCCTTGCACATTTGAAGTTCTGAGGCTGTAGGCAATCTTTGATATCTAACATTCTTGTTCATCTAGTGGTCTTATGCATTACAAAATTACCCCATCAAGGTGCATACTACTAGTAAGTAGGCTAGTTAAGCTTCCTTACTTTGCTCTAGGCGAATGATCCAATGAAGAATTCTAGGTCATTGGTTTGCTAGTCTGAAAGCTATTAATATCAATAAACGTCTATTGAAAAAAAAAACACCATTATATTTCCCTCCTCTATTAGGATATTGCAGACCACGTTGCAGGGATAAGAGACAGGTATCTTATGGCCCATTCCCTTTTCATCTACTGTAGGAGGCAATTTCAAATAAGAGACAGGTATCTTATGGCCCATTCCCTTTTCATCTACTGTAGGAGGCAATTTCAAATAATGCTTCTATAGGACAACTGTGTTTCACTCGGATGTGAGAAGTTGGCATGTCCAATGCTGATACAGTTAGTGCAGTACCCAATCCAATCATAGAGTTCCATAGCCATTTTTTTGTTTCTCTCTGTATCTTATGGAACATCCCGTTTTCATGTGCTGCAAGAGATAAGAGACATTTTTAAGTAAAGTATCTAAGGCTAATTGTGCTTAGATGTTAGATCTTGTCGTGATACAGAATCCCATAACTTGCACTTTCCTTGAACCTTTGAAACTAGTTCTAGTCTACCAATCCATCCATAAATTCTTGCAACTTGCCCTTTTTTTTTGGTCAAGGATACGCGTTGCATTTGCTCAAGACAAGGACACACGAGCATAACTTGTTGAACAAGATCAACTAAGGCAAGATAACAGGAAGTGACAGCTTCTACCCATGCTACAACCTACAAATGGTGTCAATTGATATGCAAACTTTTACTTAAAATTAGCATTGAACAACAAACAATGATGTGAACTGATACTCAAAGTTTAGGATTGAAACAACTCTCGTGTTTCAAATCTATTACCTTAGGAGAGATCATGATATACATGAGCTTGTCCACCTAGAAGAATGTTAATAAGAACATTATCCTGCTATGATCCGAGATGGTGGTAATCATGATAGAGTACTGTTTGCAGCAATTGTATCCAATCACATTGTTGGGTGATCATTGAGCATGTTGCAATACTAGAGCTTTCAAATCATGGCGAGTTGATACATTACTTTTTACTCGTTTTTTATAATTCAATATGGTATCTTTGGATACTAGGTTGAAGTGAGATGTACCAGATCGGGAATGCAACCCCCGGGAATGCAACCCCCATGGATGAATCAGTGACAAGTGAAATATGTTTGGCCCCGCTGCCCATAAAGTACCTAGTACATTAAACTTGCTTTGAAGAAGTGAGAAAGATTCATTATGTCTGTTGTTCATAACTTGTTAGGTTCAACAGTAACAGCTGTAATGAGGCACAAAAAAAGGAGATTGGGAAATTGAACCGCGGGCCCGAAAAGACATAATTTTTTCCTCATTTTTGGAAGTCAAGAAATTTCCCTTAAAAATGAGTGAGTTTAGCTTGTTGAAAATAGAATTTCCAAATTCCAAATCGACCTATACGAGCATTAAAGTCACCAAAAGAATCTTGCAGATGGGTACTAGAAAACAAAAGTATGATGAAATTTTGATAAAAGGAAATCAACAGCGATTTAAAACAAAAGTGGACGGAGAAGATATGGACTTCCTTGCATTTCAATTGGAGCAACACTTTAAGACGAAGAAAAGTTGAACAGAGAAGATGTATTTACCTATGTCTCAGTTGAAAGAAGAATGTTTAGGCATTTCGTCCAAGCGATTAGTGTTGTGCAAAAGAACAGTTACAACGCTACTGCTTATTTGCCATGTTGCCATGCCATGTATGACGAGAGCATTGTCTTTCATGAGACCGCAAAACAAAAAAAAGACCTACACTTTGTCTCCTTCTCAAATGTCAGCACATACCTATAAATTAGAGGCCACAATTCCTTCGGTTGGGAAGATGATCTATGGACCAAGGATTCTTGCTAGAAGGGAGAAAGCAAAGCACAAAATCCAATTCCCCAGGACATCTTTCTGCATCTCCGTGCCAAGTTTCTCGTTCAAATTTATCCAACTTAACCGGAAATAATGATTTCATGAAATGAGCTGACACCCCAAACCAAAATTCAAATATCAAACTGTAATGCTCAGATTATGAGAGATCAAACAGAATACTTGACTAAGCAATCTAGACAGAAAGGAAGTTCTTAGTTGCCACAGTTGGCAATCGAAGACACGCAGAGTATGCAATCCTATATTTGGATATTACTTGAGCTGGAAACCCAGCCACTAAACCAATAGCACAGCCTAATATCATTCCCCTGCTCTGCCTAAAAGTGAAAGCATGCATCTGCTAGTGGTCTAAAGAGATAATCTTGTAACATAGAATCAAA
>JAANSK020230855.1:0-14195 GCA_011763485.2 Isoetes engelmannii
AGCAATAGACTTGTATTGTTCAACACCAACTTCAAGTAAATCATAAATGTGGAAATCATACATCCGCCCCAGAATCAAGTTGTGTGGACGTTTTTTTGTATGGCTTCCAATCTGCATAAAGTGTATGTAATTAGCAAGTGAAGCATGCCTAAAAAGCAATGATCAGATACGTAGAAACGCGTGTTTAATATCTACAAGAAAGTAGTGCGATGCCACCGGCACCGCATTTGATGTGGTGTTCAGTAAATTGAGCAAACTCAGAGTTCAAGACAATGCAATGACTTCAAATGAAGGAAGTAAAAGCAAAGAACTTATTATATTAAATACGACGTCTTGATTGTGGAAGGATGTATAGCTAATAGCAAGTGCCAATGATCTTGGCACCAATAAAGCTGGATCTTGCAAGAAAGGCTAGCCAGTTTAGTCTGCTAGTCCACATATCAACGACCACTCTTTATTGCCACTCTTTCAAATGGAAATTCCATGTATTACATCTTACTAATAAGATTCTAACAACTAGATCATAACAACAAATCAGGTTACACTGCTCACTTCCTCGTTCATAAACATTGCTTGGTGGCAGAAATAAATCAGTTAATAATACGCTGAGTTGTTCACATAGAATATAGCATAATTCAATATGACACTTAAATTTTTTCCTACGAAATAGTCCATGTTAGATAAGGAACAGTTTGAGTATAGTATTTCTGCAATTGCAGCACATGACCAATGGAACTGCATGTTTGCTCTCTCAGTCATGTGATTAAACACCTGTAATGCAGCATCTAGAATGCCACACTTGCTAAACATGCACAGAAATGCAGTTTTGACAATAATATCTTGCTGAAGTTGGATGTTTAAGATGCAGGAATGTATGCTCTTTCCTTCTGGAAGAACCATCAGCCTTCCACATGCATCCAGTAGAGACAGAAAAGTAATCCCATCTGGCCGTACATGGTCTTGCTCCATTTGACAGAAAAGACTAAGTGCATTCCCCAAGCACAGCATGAGCTGTAATTATGGCCGTCCAAGAGAAAGCATCTCTTTCAAGGATTCGGTGAAACAAACATAATTCACCTTCAAGAGCATCATCCTGAGCACATGCTGTAACTATGGTGTTCCATGACAATATATTGCGTTCAGGCATTTTTCAAATAAATCTCTTGCATCTTATAAATTCCCACAATGAACACATGCTGCAATCAGGATATTCCAGAAAAATACATTTCTATGGATTTCATCAAATACTGCTAATCCATCATTTAAAGAACCACATTTACCATAAATAAGTTCATCAGAACAACATCTTGTGTTTGTTCACGCTTCAGGATGTGGGCATGTATGCGCTTAGATTGATAATAAGTTACTTGCATTGCTTATCGTTGGATTCTTATAATTGGCTAGCTTCTCTCAACACTTTACTCTTTCACCTCCTAAATAATTTGCTGCATTGTCCCAGATGTCTCTTTTCAATACCTTCATTGTTCACTGGAAGGGGGAATTCTCAGGTGGTCATGTCTTCACAAATGTAACAACAGATTCCAGGAACAGTGATGTACTTTCTTCCCTCATTATCTCAGAAATAATCAGGGAAGCTATCAATGCTGCGACTATGCATTTGGTGGAGCAAACCATTTTTTCCTGCTCAAATTCCACCAGATTTATATGTTTCGCATCCATCTCGAGCTAAGGACCAAAAAGATTTGTTGTTTTAACAGAGCTGAGTGAGTATGCTGCAAAATGGATGTGGTTATTCGGGCAGTGGGAAAAATTGCCTTGCAACTTTATGATGTAAATGCAATTGTGGATAGGCTACTGCAGTTTCTTCAAATGGAGATTATGTCAATGCTGAAGCACGCTTGTGTTGATATATATCTATTTTTTTGTGATATGCTACTGCCGTTTGCAATTCCACTGCAAGGGGCTTGCTAAGCTATTGCCAAATGAAAAATACTTGCTTAATAGTGTTCTGAAGGTGCTTGTTAAAGAGCTTCTGAGAAAATACCCACAATGGAGTAATGACTACATTGCAGTTGTAGGCAATGTGAAAGGCAAAGAACTCATTTGAATGCTAGGAGAGTGAAATATTTGATGCTCCATGTGTTCTTGTTTGATAGATGAACACGTACCTTTGCAAACCTAGACAAACCTGTACCTTTGCAATTGATAGACAAACCTTGCTATCAATAGCTATTGATATTGCTATTGATAGCTATTGATCTGCTATAAAAGGCGCTATTGATTGCCCCATTCCATTAAACTACTGCTAACATTGCTATTGATAGCTATTGATAACAAGCCTGTACCTTTGCAATTCGGCCAGCTGGATTTGAGGTGGATTTCACGTGGCATTGACATGGAATTTAAGCGACAACAATTCTATATGTATTAGGATATGCAAAGGACCGCGAAGGAACTAAGTTTACCCCAATAGGTTCATGTAATAATCTAAATAATTTGCAGCTATACTTGTAACACTGGTCATCAGGAAACGAATCTCTTATGCATGGTTACAAAAGAAACCATAATGTAATGCCAGGATACATTTAGGTGTTATATCTAATTATATGGTCCTACAGCTGAATCACATACCATAAACAAACTGCAGTCATTTACTCGGCACCAGTGCTCTAAACTCGATTCTCCAAGCCCTTCAAACGGATGAATGTTAGCATTTTTCCGAGTAAATTTAACCGCGTGTTGACCAGGCTTTTTCAGCTGATGGAAGTCAGCTATCACTCCCTTTAAAACACTGGAACAAGCTGAACCTTGAAGGAGCAACATTTTCTTGACATTTTCATCCTGCAAGTTCCAATCGATATATAAATTGAGAAAACACAGACTTCAATAAACAGTGTTAAAAGAAATCAAAACCTTCGGTAACTTACAATTTTGGGTGCCCTCTTCTCCAGCAACCGTCTTGCGCGACGCGACTGCGGCTTTGTAACTTGCAGCATTCTGTTGCCGGTGGCTCTTCCACGGCCTACAGGTTTGGGGTTTAAGGGAGGGTTTTTGGGTTGCCCCAACGCGGCGTTTGATAATTTTACCCTGGATTGGGGATCCCAAAGCTATTTTCCCCTGGGATCCCGGAGGTCGGGATCTCCTGGAGGAGGTCGGGATCTCCTGGAGCGTGTGATCCTGGAGGACGGTATCTCCCTTACTGCGCAGCAAAAAAAAAAGAACCTTGAAGGGAAAATCTCAAGTTTTTTTTCGATGGGGTTTTCTCCCCCTATGCTCCACAAAATCGAATGGACCTGTTCGAGGGTGGTCGGAATGCCCTGGATCAGAGGCGCAAGTAGAGGCGATGGAGGAAGCAGGGCGAGCACCACTGCTATAGAAGAAATCGAATCCATCAAAAATTTGAAGCAAAACTGCACAGTAAGTCATTAACTGTGCAGTTAATGGCGGGATCCGGGAGGACGCATCTCTTATGGGGATACCGGAAGAGGGGATCCCATTTAGTGATTCCGGAGGAGGGGATCACCCAATCCAGGGTAAAATTATCCCAAACCCCCCCAACGCACTTGTTGTTGAATGGGAATATGTGAAAATAGAGCGGAGGGATGATGAAGAAATTTTCTGGGTCATGGAAGATTGAACCAATGACTATGGCAACGGATGGCGCACCAGCTGATGCTACAGGGTCATGGGTGGAACTTGAACAAACAGTTGAGCCAGCCATGATTCCTCCATGGGCTTTGAACTCCTATGTGAGGGGGGTCACTGCAAAGATTGTTAAAGAAACTTGCCATGATTTGCAAGCAGAGTGCCTTAGGATATCAACACAAACAGAGTTTCTGAAATTGTCTAACTACTAGAAACATCATTATCGAAAGATACACTGAACTGGCTTTGGATATCGTAACTAAGGTACATAAATCAAAAGTTATATGGTTGTTTATGTTGTATGTAAATCTTGGCATTAACATGCATCGAAGGTATTTCCACAAAACAACCCATCCTTAAAATTAGAACCCCTTTCTTTCTCCAAATCGTTCTCTGATAATGCAATGGATTTGCCGCAAGAAACAACCCATCCTTAAAAATGAAACCCCTTTCTCCAAATATTTCTCTGATAATGTAATGGATTTGCCATTGCTTACGCCCAGATAATACAGGTTGCAATGTTGATGAATAGCCCCAAATTGCTGTGCAACCCAAAGCCTCTTAAATATATAGCTGCTTCCGCCAGCAAATGTGACTGTAATATATTTATTCACAGTAAAAAGTTGCACGTGTTATCTAATCTAATATGACTAAATGGGTCTTGTTTGCGAATTTAATTGAAGCCTTTGATCCGCTGGATATTCGGCATTTGATGTCAGATCAACGGCCGTGGTTTTTTATAAGAGATTTCAATTCACCACTTTCCATGGTACCGATTGAAATCATAGACACCATCCAATTTCTTCCAAAAAACCCCATTGAGATCTCTCTACTCTCATCCGATCGCCTCCAGCCTCTGCCTCGCTACTTCGGGGCATCTACCTTCACGACACTCTGCCCTTCACACCAGCGAAACCCTATGGAAGCAGGTGATCAGTAGCAGATGACATTCCTCCAGGCTTAAACGATTTCCTGAAGTCGGCACATGAGATTCATGTTGGCCCAGACACCGCATTCACAAAACACCCATTGAACCCACCCAGGAACAAAATAAAAAAAAGTTTATACACCACTCTCAATATCGTGCACCCAGGAACAAGATTGTCAAGGAAAATCAGTTGTTCGATGCCGCAGCCCAGCGTAAAAGAAACAGACGCAAGCCTTGAAAAACTTGCCTTTCCGACCGCAAAACCGGTCCCTGGTGCCAATCTTTGGCTCTTTGCTCCTGCCAAAGACGGAGCAGATGCTCCTGCCAGTGCCGCTCCGACCCCTATCTGCACCAAACATCTAGCAATTGGCACAAAACTGGTCAGCAGAAAGGACGGCCAAAATGCTGGGCCGGATGGAGTAGAAAGGGCTGGAGGAATCGAACCTCCAGGCCACACTGGCCTCACCAGAGCTACCCATTTTGTCCAACCACTGGCACGCCATACCAAAGTCCGTTGCTTCTGCCCTATGCATACCAGAGACACTCTGCAAACAGAAAGCACCATGCGTTCTTATCCACACACTACAATCCGAATCCGAATCCTCTCCTCTAACCATGCAACGAAGAAGGGAGCCAAAACACACGAAAATAGCAATTCGACCAACAAGCTGCTCAAACATGGGCAAAAATACAGTTTTTTATACAATACAACACAGAAATCATAGTCCTAACCATTGCGTGAAGCTTCTCCCGCGATACAAAATTAAACTGCAGAACTTACTCACAATAAAAAGTTGCACTTGTTATCTATTTTAATGTTTTTTGAAGGACATTTTCTATATCCCTAGTTCATGCTTTAGCTCAATTATTTTCCATGAGAAGGAGGAAAATATTGTTTGTTTGGCATTTTTTAGCTAATTCGCTTGTCATATGTCATCAAATAAGCTACAATAGATTGGGACACCTAGTATAGAGCAATTATTGACGAACGCATTAATATGACGGCAAGAATCTGTCGCCAAAGCACAACCACCTTAGGATGAAGTAGTTTATCCCAAGTCCACATACATCTCTAATTAGGAGACGGGAGCTGGAAAGACCACTTAGTGGCGATATCACCATTGACAAGCAGCTTATACATGGGATTCACGATCCTATGCTCGAGAACACTTTGGTGGGAAATACACATGCACCCTTCAATAGGCTTTGGAGCAACAAATGGAAGAGTACCAAAAAGTTTTTGCCAAATAGACGAGACAACAAGAATTTGGTTTGAAAGACCTCTGAGGTCACTAATTGGCCAAAATTATACCATGCCGCAATTGTCAAGATTCTTGCTAACCTCCAACGCCGCTAAGTTAATAGATGGAGTGAGGTACATACTGGGAGATTATTTTCCACAGGTGTCCACCAATAAGGAGCATTCAACTTATGACAGATGACAGGATTGATATGAAAGAAGGTTCTTACTGTCTTCCAGGACTTTACCTGTATGTTTTTTTTTTCTTTTGGTTGGAGCCTAGTTACAAAAAGCTGTATTCTCCCTTACCATGCTGGTGTAATAGGGTGTGAAAGGCAGAAAGGAGCTAGAAGCATTAAATCTGTTGCTTTATATGTTCCTGATAGAACAACAATGCTCCTGGCAATGACATTTATCTTGCCGTGGTATAATTCTATACTCTGTATGCTCTGCATTCTTCTTGTGCAAAAACTCATTCCATACTAACTTTGGTGGACTAACAGCCTACTCAGATTGCTTGTATGGAACTGGCTTCATATACTTCAAGCAAGGAATATGTGCATGCAATATGAATATCTTCAAACTTGATATATGACCTTTTCTGCTCCTCGCTCTTGTTAGAAGACACAAGCAAGGGGGCTGCACAAGTTAGATGTGCACTTCGTCAGTTGCTTGTAAATAGTGCACATTCATTAGGGTCAAGGTATATGTGACTAAACATGAAGCATTCATTTTCGTTAGGATAATCTGTTGTTTTCCCGAATCATGCACTTAGATGATGCTTTTGTTTGTACTGGAATTCCAATGAATGGTTTAAGTTGATTTGGGTATACTTCCGGGATATGGCTAATCTGGTAATTCCTATAATTATAATGTAACAGCCAGATACCACATCAACAGGCCTGAACATATTGGCAGCATTTAGTGAAGCAACCTCGCCTACAGGACTCTCAATGGACCATCGAATCGGAAAGTTCAACATAGACTCTGGGACTTCAATGGCATGTCCTCATGTTGCAGGGGTGGCTGCACTTCTAAAGGCCCTATTTCCTGATTGGAGTCCTGCTGCAATTAGATCTGCACTACCTGCAATTTCACTACTATTCAGATAGAATATGATTCTGCTAGACATGGATTAAGCAAGTTTGTTGTTACAATACAACAACATTGTTTGACAACACCAGAAAGCCCATCCACAACGCATCGTTTGAAAATGCTAGACCTTTTAATTTTGGCAGTGGTCAGATTAATCCAAATGTAGCTGTTGATCCAAGACTGATATATGATACATCTCCTACACCAAATTCTTGTGCACTCTTAAACTCAATCAATCATCTTTGAAATCATATCATGAAAAGAGATTAAGTGTCACTATGGTGGGAAAAGATCATTCAAAATAAAGCTCAAGCTCAGGCATCGTCTTCCTAATAAATACGTGTTTGGATGGAAGCCAGTTGGATGTACAGCAGCTGCATGCATTATGGCTATGGCTATGAATGTGCATGTGCCATACCTGCATTTGACAATGTAGGCATGCACGAATTTATCATCTGAAAAATTCATGCCCTGGCTATGGCAACCTAGCAAGGAGATATAGACATCAAACTTGGTTCTGATCGTAGATGTCAGAACAATCCACCATTTGTGCATTGTTTCCCCAATACAAGTTGGAATTGAAATATTCTTCGAAATGCACATCTGCAGGGTCAGGCTTTGAATCTAAGAATAAATATTGGTATGGCAACTTGGGGATGCAACTTAAAACTTGTGGCTAACTACTCAGTTGGAACAGTTACTGCATTTTATGTAAGTATGCATTTTATGAAGAGAGCATAACCTTGGCAAAGTTCTAAACAGAAATGACATGGTTGTAATGCAGATGTCTTCTCTAACAGATGATAGGAGTGAATTTGATTATGAATTCCTAGGCTCTTGCAAACACTATTCTTGAATATTGTTTGATACACATCAAAAGAAACAATTGTTTTTCCCACTGGTGCAACCGGCAAATTGAACGTAAATACAGATGAATCCTGATTATTTCACGTGGCTCCATATTGTGGAGAGGTTTATTTTGCTACTGGTGCTGAGTTATTCATGTCTATATAAAGAGTCTATGATTTACAAGAAGTTTATGCTCTCATTACACAGGTGTGAATTCCATAGCATCTGCACTTCGAGGACAGCTATGGGTCCAACACCTTCTGTATTCTGGAAGACGCAGTAGAGTGTAAAGATGCCAAAGCTCCGGCTGGGATTATTAGCACCTTGGTTTCCTATGCACGGCTTTCCCCTTGCGCTCTTGCAGAATAGCATCTCGCTGCCTTGGAAGTCTGTAAAACCTAGAAAGTTCTGCCATCGCAGAATCAGGTTGGCTGGGTTAGTTTTGGCTATAGCAGATCTACTCCGGAGTGGCTACTCCTTATGTCTTCATAAGCCATTGATGAAGTCAAACGAATCAATGGTCTGGCAAGGGATTTCTTGACTCATCATGGTTATATATGGGCTGTTTTTTTAGTCTTTGGGATGTAGATAAATATGATATTTTGAGCAGAGAGGATGGTTTCGAACCACGTTTCAGATGCTGCAAAGAGCGGGGCCTATTGCATCTTTCGTTGTAGATCTTCCCATAGAAGTACATTTGTGTTCTATTGCCTCCGTTTGCATTCAATCCTTCAGTTTTGCGTGGTTCTGTTTTGGATGTCATTCATGTGGCTTAAAAAGGTACTTCAATGGATCTGCGCTTTGAGAAGTTGCATGAACATTTATCTTGAATATAAAACCTTTATGGCTTTATAACGTTATTAAAATTCTTGTACATAGTGCCTACCCTTGCATGCTAGAGTTGTCGTGCCATTCCAGGCCTAGAATCACGAATTGTATTTTGTTTTGAATTTCCCTGATTTCTTCTCGATTGTGATTCCTCTTTCGTGTGTATTATTTCAGCTCTCTTAACATGTTTTCCCCAAGCATACGGCTGAAGATGGATGTGATGGAATTGTGATTCTTATAGTTATTCTTTGTTCTATTTGTTGTTTACATCAAATGTATCCTAACTTTGCCTCATTTTCCTTGATTGTATAGGGTCACGAGTCATTACAAGGTGGGGGAACGTGAATAATGGCATGAATGAATTGTAGTTGAACTTCCCAGTCTTTGCAGAATTGGAGCAGCTTGAGTCCAATCTTTTGACTAGATGTTTTATGAATCTTATTCACTGGCAAGGCTTTCGGCATCGATGGTACTGTTCAAATCAGCTTAGATGTACATCCTTTATGACAATAACCTGGGCTGGAAATGGCAGTATCCCTTTGAAACCATCTTCTCTATGTCTAGATGCTCAGCGTTTATCATCCAGACCTATAATTGTTGGAAGCATGGTTGCCAATAACTAGCAGTTACTATGACATTTGTACAAATTTTCACAGATCATGTTCATTCCCTTCATATGGCACCAGAATTTCCATCAGATAATCATTGTCATTGCATTCTACTTCTTTCTCTTTTGGTACGAGGGGAGTTGGGCTTGCAACAACTTTGCATCTTTATGTACAAGGTCGCCTGGTTTTAGGTACACTAGAAAAATAAGCATGCATCTGTAAGCTTAAGGCTATAATAGAGGAGCATCGGCATTCATATTAGGAGATGTGTTATCAGGAAAAAGGAGTTTTTGCACCTATTTATAAAGCTGAGGCAAAAGATAATTTAACTTCATATTATGGATATGCCCATGCCGTTGATATAGTGCACATCAGCAAAGTAAGTGTCCATAGAGAGCTTGGTATCTAATGCCATCTGTTCCCAAAGTCAACCTAGAAAAGCAGCTCCTTTAGGAATATGTTAAAAGTATCAATTGACTTCCCTTCATCAAGGCAGCTGCATTACACCTTTCAACTAGCATTTGATGAATAAGCAAATGTATGTATTTCCAAAGTAACCTCCTTCAACATCAAGCTATAAGTATATTGTTGAACTACTTTGAAAGCTCAGCCAGCCATCTTTGTAACAAAAAGAAAAAATGCTCCTTTTTTACATTAAAGTTATAAAGGCGTATGCCACTAATGAACTATGATTGTCATAGCATGAGATTGTTGCTGCTGCTGCTGCTAGTGACAAATGAAGAATTTCTAAGCCTCCGACCTCGTGGGTTATTTGTCATAGAGGGTTACCTTCTCTTCTTCCTACTAACACTAATTGTAACGCTTCATAATATCTAATATCTGTTGTTTATACACTGCATTATGAAACACTTAGGTTTTGATGTTGCATCCTTGGCAAGTGTGCACTAAGGTTGTGAATTAATTACCTGATCTTAACTATCTTTTTATGTCATGCTAGGTAACTTGATAAATTGTCATTGTTTCTTATGAGCTGGATGGTGCACGAGATGCCTGATGTTGGTTTCTTGAAGGTGGGTTCCATTGTATGCAATTAGTCTCCTGAATCCTTAAATCCAATAAAATCTATCTAGATGATAGAATTCATTTGGAAAGCAAATGGCAATAAAATTCAATCATCTTGAATAAGTCTTACCAAACGAAGGTTTTGTTGTAACCGACATGGTCGATGGATATATGTGCATATGTTTCCTTAGTGTTGATTAGTTAGATTTTACATGGAGATTCTTTTTTCGTTGAAACCCCAAGGTATTATTTTGGTGGATCCATAGCAACCAGTTTTAAAACACCCCTAAATCATCCAATACAAACAATTAAGGTAGATCCCTAGATGAAAATACACGATTATAGAGCATGAATCCCAAGGTTCGTGAGGAGAATCCATTTTATCAAATTAATTCATAGCTTGTAAGCCAAATTTGATGTGTAATTGTTTTAAGCATCAATTAATGTAGTCCAAGACATATCATTTGTAAAGCGACTTATAAAATGTCTCTTGTGCCCCTACCAGCTCAACATGCTAAATATACATGTGAACTAAGATGCTACCAACAAGAATATCATTTCTCATAGCCCTTTTCATCTTGAATTCATTAGAGCTCTCAAACTCCTTTTTCTTGAGATAAACTTACTTGAGTTCTTTAATAGCAATGGTCGACGATGTACTTAATAAAAAATGCAAGTTTCAAGCTAGAGATAAAATAACTAAAGTTCAAATATCTCACATATCTTTCAACTTTCTTCATTTTCCCCATGGCCCTATATCTTGTAACTCCTTTCATTTGCGCCTCATCCCAACCCTGCTTTACTGCTAGTTTTTTTTTTTTTTTTAATGCAAGATATTTTATATATTTGTAGTGAAATCTTGGTACAACAACCTTATTAAGGCTCCATAATAGGCCATATAGGAAGTATTTAATCACACAGAATGATCCCAAGATGGATCAGATGGGAAGAATTCTACCATATAAAGCCAAGCTTAAAATCCAAGGGTGGTATCATTTCCTTCCACCAGCACGAAAAAGAGATCTACATATCCCACTAACTAAGATCAAGATCTTCCATGCAAGCATAGTAGGGCATAAAGGCATAAGCATCATTCCGAGCGTTAACTTGACCTGCAAGCCTACCTACAATGAAGTACTATAGGGTCCCTCTCCCTGTCCCAGCATGTAATAGGGGAGATACAACACAACATCTTCCTTCAACGTAGATGATCATAAACAGGCCTCCCCAAAAGGGTGGTCCACGTATTTCTTTCGCCCATTCTGACTTGCATAAATCTCGATCCCGATCTGCTCTTACAGCCATTAAACAATCTGGGTCTCCCGCCCCAAGAAGTCTACTCGGATCTCCTACTTCATTGCCATGTTTTACAGTTCCAAACTCCCCCAGCCCGGATGGGGGGAGCGAAAGCAATGAGTGCAAACAAACTGATTATAAAAGAGCACAAATCAAGCACCTGAAAATACAATAGAACAGAGTCCTGCGCAGCAGCCTTGCTGCCAACTTGCCAACATACACCTTAACCTGCTAATAGATCTGAAGCACCTCCCTAAAATTATCCCTATAACCAAGGCAACGTCTAAGAACAGCCATCTGCAGTGGCCATACTAGCACTCAAAGCCATGTGCATCATGCTTAACATCTGCCTTTAGCCAATAAATCCGTTCACAATCTGGCCAGAAGATGAAAAAGCCATAGAACAAACAACATATAAGCCTGTGGAGGTTAACCAAGGCAGCAAATAGTATCTCAGCTCATGCAGCCCTAAAAGCAGGGCCATTCATGAGCTAAAGCCTATTATTAGCTTGGTTAACTTGTTACAAACAAGGACCATAAAACGAAAGAAGACCTTCAAGTTAAATCTGGCCCACAATGTGTGCAGGTCGTCGAGTGCAGAGAAAAACTAAACCCAAATGCAAACTCAAATGCCATCAACAGCTTTCACGACCAGTCTCTAAAAAACCCCACAAACTGAAAAAGCCATGCTCTAGAGCTTCCCAACTTACCAGCCAAACCTTCGGCCCTCGAAGAGAAACGAAGCACTGTGCTCTGCCTATATCAGATCAATGCAGAAACTCCGACACCAAATAAAGTATCAGTGATTCCAGCTGCTTCAAGCCTGACGATGGCAGTGATGTGAAGGCTCGCATCCTTCTGGCAACGGCTCAAGATATCTTCTCTGCAAGAAACAGGCGCGGCCATGGTCGCTGCCCTAGCCGCTTCGAAACCCTAACAACGAAAGTATTCACTTGTCCCCTTTAGACTCGTCTAATAAGGGGATAAGTTTACACCAGTGGGTATTAGACTCGTCTAATAAGGGGATAAGTTTACATGAATCTAATACCCCCCTGTTGCGACACCACAACTCCCACTTGCTCCGGCAAATGATTTTTGTCGGTCAATGGGGGTATTAGACTTATCTAATAAGGGGGGAATTTCAACTTAGAGTATAAGCTTATTTTCGAAACCATGAGTCTAATACCCCCCACAAATTTATTTCATGAGCCTAATACGCCCTTTGGAATCGAACCCCAAATCGGGAGCCAATAAATGCACCGGATAATAATAGTTTAGATAATGTTTCTAACATTTCGAAGGCCATTTTTGACACGTGTCCAAGGCATATTTATTATGAACACTTTAGATAATTTAGTTTAGATAACATTCCTAACTCTTTGACACGTGTCTCAAGTCGCATTTTGTACTAACAATGCATTTATTACTGACACCTTTAGATAATAATACTTTAGATAATGCTTCTAACATTTTGAAGGCCATTTTTGACACGTGTCCAAGGTATATTTATCGTGAACACTTTAGATAATCTAGTTTAGATAACATTTCTAATATTTGACAAGTGTCTCAAGGCGCATTTATTACTAACACTTTAGGTAATGTAGTTTAGATAACATTTCATTTTTTACACGTGTCCCAAGACGCATGTATCACTGAAGGAATTCCAGTGTGTTCTAACACTTTGACACGTGTCTCGTGTCCCAAGATGCATGTATCACTAAAGGAATTCCAGTGCGTATTTATTACTAACGATGCGACACCTTCAGATAATAATAGTTTAGAGAATGTTTCTAACATTTTAAAGGCCATTTTTTACCCTTGTCCAAGGCATATTTATTACGAACACTTTATCATCCAGTTTAGATTATACTTCTAACACTTTGACACGTGTCTTCAGGCGCATTTATTACTAACACTTTAAATAATGTAGTTTAGATAACTTTTCATTTTTTGACATGTATCATTTATTACTAACACTTTAAATAATGTAATTTAGATAACTTTTCATTTTTTGACATGTATCCCAAGACGTATGTATCACTCACACTTTAGATAATCTAGTTTAGATAAACGTGTTCAAAATTCCCATTCACGTAACTCAAACTCAAATTGTTACAAATCCTTTACTAAAACTCAAATTGTTACAAATCCTTTACTAAAGGCTTGGAATGTATGATACATCCAACTTCACAAGGTTAGAACTAAAGAAATGTTCATGGTGGCCGCCACGATAAATTTCTTGTACTTTATAAGAGCAATAAACTTAGCTAGAAAAAAGGCGGCATTACAAAGTCCTAAGCCCACGACCCTACATTTTTATGGTGACATTACAAAATTCTAGGCATTACAAAGTCCTAAGCCCACGACCCTACATATTTGCGTACTTTATGGCGTTTTTTTCAAGTTTCAAAAGCCACCATTGATACAAGGAATATGCCACAGATTCCTCCATATCAACGGTCACGTATTTTTTCAGTCAAAACAAAAAAACATGACTCAATGGTGTTGATATGGAGAAACGGTAACCATTGGAAAGAATGAATGGAAAGATCCAGAATGAATGGAAAGATCCAGTGGCATGCATCTGAACCGAATGAATGCTGCGTATGCATATACTGAATGCTGCGTATGCGTATCCTGTCTCCGCCAGGCATCGCTTGCTAGAGGAAGATTGCTCGGAGCAAATCCACAGCGACGGAGCCAAACCCATCAGAGCAACGCA
>JAANSK020230966.1:0-14195 GCA_011763485.2 Isoetes engelmannii
ATTAGTTAGACAACGTTTAACCCCTAATGTCAGTACCCCTAGGCCGTATCTAGGGTGACGTGTCAGTATTTATACCCATATAATTACCTGGAACGTCACAGAGCTCGTAATCATCATCTGGAATAACTTGACCACAATCTCTAGCTTCCTCCATGCGAGCCAACAACCATGCGTTATCCATAACATCTAGAGTAGATTGTCCTATTGATCGTCCTATTGACCTTCTATGTGCATCCTCCTTGGCAGTCTCATACAAGTCCCTCCATGGTTGTAAACTTGCAATATTATTAAGAATAACTGTACTTACATCAAGAAGCATGTCATCACTCAGACTTCGTTCCACTCCATTACCCTGTAATACTTCTGATGTAATCTTCTTAGGCTCTTCTTTCTCCCACAACTTAGGACCATCAAGATGGCATTAGGTAGTGACTAGATAATCTTGATACCTCTGGTATTAATGGTATCATCAGGGCTATCCCATAAGATAAAGCATTCATCTAAATTGAGAACTACACTTGAGGCAATCCCAAAGACGTATACAATCAAAGAAGTTATCAAACGTCTTAGTTGTCTGCTTTTAGCATGATAAAGGTGTCATCAGCATATTGCATAACTGTAAGTTGTTTCACATAACCAGGTAGGTATAAACCAGTGATTTGCTTGGAGGATTGCAAGCAAAAGATCAATCTAGCTAGAATTTCTGCCACTGTGAGAAAAAGGTATGGTGCAAGGGGGCAACCCTGTCTGACACCCTTATTAATCGGAAAGAAGTCAGTAGGAGTATCATTCAGGATAAGGGCAGAGTAGGCATTCGTGTTAAGGCCCATGATTCTTTGAATAAGAAGAGGGTGAATCCCTAGGCAATCCATGTCATGTTCCAGGAAATTCCAGTTAATACTATCATAGGCTCTTTTGAAATCAAGCTTAAGAAGCAAGGAGTTCTGTTTGGAGATTGTGTTCCAATGCAATGACTCACTAGCTGCAACATAGTTATTTAGGATGAACCTTTTTGGTAGTAAGGCAGACTGGCAAGTAGAAATAGTGGTCTGCAAGTGACCCTTAATCCTCTCAGCAATGATCATTACAATAAGCTTATAAGTAGTGTTTGTTAATGAAATTGGTCTCCTTTCATTGAGGCTAACTGGATTACTTTTCTTTGGGATGAGAGCAATCATATTAGAGATGTAAGAAGGAGGAAGCTTCATATAAAACAAGTAACCCCTCACAACAGCAACTAAGTCTAGCTTTAGGACATCCCAGAACTCAACATAGAATTCTGGAGGAAATCCATCTGGGCCAGGAGCCTTCCCATGTTTCATTTTAGCTAGCACTTTAAATATCTCAATATCAGTAGGGCAATTTAGAACCTCATCAGACATGGTTTGAGAATGCTAGATGGAGGTAAAAGATTTGAAAATGAGCATCAATCATTTCATCAGATTCAGTGTCATGAAAGAGGTCTTTATACTTTTGGAAGAAGAAGTGTCTGATGGATTGATCATCTGTGATCATTGCTCTATTGCCATCCTTTACCTGGGTAATAGTATTATAGAGTACTCTTTGTTTTGCCTTCTTATAGAAGAAAGATGAGGATGAATTGTCTAGCTCTCTTGCATAGGCTATCTTGGCTTTTAGAGCTAACCCTCTTGCTTGATATTCTTCTACATGTTTAATCTCCACCTCCAATTTGTTCTCCTCTTCATGCAAGTGCACATTGTTATAGTCACCCATAAGTTGTTGCTTGATAGCCTTAATTTTATAAAACAGCTCAGATTTGATGAAGTCTCTTTGCATCTGCATCCTTTTTTCCCAGTCCTTTATCCATGATTTTGCTTGTCTAAGTTTGGAATAGAAGGTAGACATTGAATGATGGGGATTGACTTTAGGTAAGCTAGCATAATACTCTCTGACCCGCTTACAGAACTTACCATTTGAGAGAAGGGAGGTATTAAGTTTGAAGGAGGCTTTGGCCTGAAACTTATTGAGATTAAGATCCTTGAGCTCAATTATTAGGGGCTGATGATCAGATAGAGTGGCTCCTTCATCTCCTGTAACTAGGCAATTGTCAAGTAATGATGTAGAAGAATTCAAAACATAGACTCTATCCAAGTTACAGTAGGTTCTATCATTACCTTTCCTCTTGTTTGACCAAGAATATTTGATGTTGGAGCAAGGGATATAATAGAACATACAGTTAGAAAGGAGGTTATTCCAACAATTTCTTTTAGCACTAGACATGTTGATTTTGTTTCCTAGCTTCTTGTCCCATTGGGGGGTATTGTTAAAGTTACCAATCATCAGCCAGTCAATTTGGTTCAGCTGAGAAATTTTAACTAAGATGTCTTGCCAAAGCTTCTCTCTATCACTAGGCTCAGTGGAGGCATAGATATTCATAATCCCAATATTATGACCAACATGCTCAAGAATTATGTATTGCCACCTAGAATCACTGCTGTTGAAGGAACTTATCACTTTCAAGTTGAACCAGATAATTACCAGGCCACCCTTAGTACCAGAGACTAGAATGATGATGGATTGAACTCCATTTTGGACCTAAGTAGCAAGGTTATTAGCCTCAAAGGAAGGGAGATGATGTTCTTGAATAAGGATGACATTTGCTCTATATTGGCGGATGCTAGCTACAAACCTTCTCCTTTTAGTGGGGCCTTTAATGCCCCTCAAATTCCACGAGATGACTTTCATGAATTGACAGATTTGTTCAGAGAATCAATCAAGTTATCCCCCTTACTTCTGATGAATTTGGCAGGGCCATTGTAATCTGGCAAAGACAAGTTGGATTTGGCCTTAGAAGGAGTTTCAATCTGTTTACCTTCCTCAGTACCTCCTTTTTCCTTTCTTCTTCCAATTAATTGTGGGGGATTTGTTTGAGAAGTTGGTGTTCTGACCAATAGGGATAACATTTTTTTGAGTAGTCAAAGCGGAACTGAAGGTCAAGGCCTCAGTAGACAAATTTTCAGTAAGAGGATCGTGAGAGTCATTTTCACTTGGAAGACTAGTAAGCTTGCCATTGTCATCTGGACGTGTTTGAACTTGAAGAAATGAATTACAATGAATTACTTGAATGAAAACTGGACAGAGTACTAACCATACTTGAAGAATCCTTCTTTTGACAGCATGAATCAACCTCCATGACTGCTTTGCATCAGAAATTTCTACACCTACAAAGCTATGAGTCCTAGGTAACCTATTACTTTTTTTTCCCTTTTTGTTCTTGCATGTAGACTACTAAGGCTTCCCTTATTATACTTTCCATGAATTTATAGTCCCTACCATTAACATCATAAACTTTTTTAGGCGTAGATGCAGTCAGTGCATTAGACCTTAAGAGACAAGAGTTGTTGGCAAGAAGTGCATAATTGTATGAATGGAGAGTTGAGATCAGAGGTTGATGATGAGGATGAGGTGGAAAGTCATTTGTAATGGATGTTAGGAATGCGCAGGCAGGGTCATTAACTCTCATTGAGATGGATGAAGTTGGAGTGAAAGAGCTTGGTGAGTTTCTCGAGCTGCTGTTGATGGATGACTGAGCATCACTGAACCTTGCTTGCATTAAGTTGCATTTCTTCATCAGTATCATGAGGTGGTATTCATATAGTTCCTGATCTTCATTGTCCTTGCCTTGGTTTACTATAGTGTTGAGAGGATCCTGAAATGTCTTTGATTGCACTTGAGTGCGTTTTAACTTATCAGCATCTGCTAATTTCATTGTACTACTAGAATTTGAGCAATTAAAATTTTTATCCCCTTTCATCTTGATGCTATCACATTCTTCATCAAAACATTATTGTAGAATCTGGAAGGGATTATTGTGACAATAGTTACTTAGGCTATCATTATCTGCCCCTGAGTCTGAATCATAGCCTACATCATGGCTTTCAGATTGAGAATTTGTTTGATCATGCAAATTACCTTTATCCGTGGATAAAAAAACTCTTATCCCAACACTTTTATGCACCTCGAGAGGAGGACCTCTGATGTATAGATTGGTGGTTGGACTTTAAGTGTTAAATTTTGTCACATGGTCTCTGCTGTTGAAAGAAACACCTTTCTTGTTGTATCTTTCACCGTTTCCTGATATGTTGACCTGAGAGAGGCTATTACTTTGGTTCGGGCACTTGTTTTCCTTGTCACTGTCATGGTTTAAGATCTGCAAGCCTTTATTCAGAACATTTGTGTTACCATACCTGACAGCTTCCCACCTTTCCTTATTCTTCTTGTTTTTCAGTCTTTTAGACTCCTCTAGTTCTTTGTTTGCAAGAGTTATCTTCTCATTTTGTATTCTTTTTCTTTCCCTTCTTCTAGCACTTCCATTTATGTTACCATCCCTATTGTTATGCTGATAACCTGTCTGAAAATCCAAATTATGATCATGTTTGTTATGATTTCTATTTTGCCAATCACTATCTAATGAATTTTCTGTAGGCCTGTCAAGAGGACGACATTTAGTTCCACCATGTAGCCTCTTACCACATCTCACACATTTAGGAGAAATTCCACTCCACCTCAAAGGAATAGTCTGTTCCTTTCCAAGTAAATCCATGAAAGTGATTTCCAGGGGCAGGGGCTTAAGTAGATCCAATTGGATAAAAACTCTCGGAGGGGAGTGAGATTTAAAATCAGCAGAGACATAAGAACCAATGGAGTTGAAGAGGGAGTGAAACATTTAGAGTTCCAGAAAATTGGGTTGAGCTCGGCCGGGATGATCGAAGCAACATAAGGCAAGGCTTCTGGTTTAGATGTGTCAAATAGGTAGTCCCATTTCTGAAATTTAACTTGGAATCCTTGAAAAATATGAATTCTTTTTTGAGTATAAGTTTAGCCGAAGTTTCTGAGCGGAATTCCATGAGGAAGCAATGTCCTTTGAGCCAAAAATAGCTTGCAATTTGTATGTTCTTATCAAGACTGATGATTTATTTGATCAAGGATCCCAGGTCAATGTTTTCTATTTCAGACCAAGTAATAACAACATTCCTTTCAAGCATGCAAAGGTGTTTTCTACAGGACTCAAAGTTGAGATTTATACCTCTGGTAAGCTTGTGATTAGGAGGGAATTCGACATTAAGGTTATTAAATTATTGGATCCAGCCAATATTCGGCAGCATGCTAGAATTAGCTTCATGAGGATGATCAGCCGAGGGACATCCCAGGTACACGATCCGGAAGGGGCTCAATAGTTCTCCATTCTGTTGAAGTTGCTGAAGCTCATTTCAGGAGCAATAGGAACAGTAGGAAGAATAGAGACAGACATGTTTCCCCTTTTTGAAATTTGGGGAAGAGCAGGGGATATAGTGAACAGGTTCCTAGGCTGACGTACAGTGTAGTAGAAATGAGTGAAGGCAAAAGGCAATGATAAGGGGCAGACATGGGAGTGAATTCTGGCAGAGAAGACTCACTTTTAACGATCTATGAGATTAGGGCATCTTTCTATACATGAGTAGTGAAATCCGACATTGCCTTTCTGAACAACCTTACTAAATAGATGAATTGAAATACTCTTATACCTCAATCAACGTACACCTTAACTGAAACCGGTCTGTTATTCCAATTGTAGAAAACAAAGAAGGTACCTACTGCTACTGAGTTTCCACTACCAGTGAACTCGAGGAGCCAAGATTGAGCTAGCTGAATTTCAAAATCCTCGTTATCTGGCACGAAAGTGTATTCCGGGACAAATAGATTATCTGGGAAAATTCTGTTGAACACCAATTCCTTCCAAAGTTCTTCACAGCTACCCTTTAGAAAACCACATGTGATTCTCGGTCCCTATTTGAGTATCG
Organism: Isoetes engelmannii; assembly: GCA_011763485.2. Taxonomy (NCBI): domain Eukaryota; kingdom Viridiplantae; phylum Streptophyta; class Lycopodiopsida; order Isoetales; family Isoetaceae; genus Isoetes; species Isoetes engelmannii. The sequence continues at coordinate 5,802 of JAANSK020230966.1, forward strand.
TGAAGAATTTACCGTCCATAAATAGCTAAATTCTATGGCCATGCAATGGTACAGGCCTTCTACATGGCCTGTACTTGTAATTTCTCCAAGTTTGCACCAGAGCTAGCAGAATTCGGGCTCAGGAGCAAATTTCAGCCAAGAAATGGTTTTTAACAACTTTAACAAACTTTTTCAAGATAATAGGCGCATCACCTAAATTCCTTTGAAATTCCTGTTATGCATCTTTCGTTGTGTTTAGCTATTCATCTTTAATTTGTTGGGGTTCTATTGCTAGTAGAATTCCGTTTTGCTTGGTTTCTAGCATCTAGTATACCTCCATAGAGATGCCTTCTTTCATCTTTAATATCAATTGCCTTGGCAGGTTATCTATCTTGAATCCGGAAAGAGCTTTGCTCAATTTATGCTGACATTGGCCACCTGTAGAATATAAAATTTTGACTGAAATTTTTTAAGCCTAATCCAGCCACTGCCATTTTGACATGCCGAAGCGTTGAGAGCAGGGCATCATTACATAACAAGGTTTGTGCATTGCTATTTGTAGCAAGGTTTCTCTATATCAAGCTTTGTGGAGTATAATTTGCAACATGATGTTACTTAGAACACTTATTTGCATGTTTTAAACTAGTCTACAACATTTTTATTAATATGCCTACTCTCGTTTTTAGGTTGAAGCATCCACGACGCTCAAGTCATTCATGCAACATTCCAGAAGCTGAGAAGACATCGAAATATGTTCGCGAGCAGTTTGGCGATGGATTGAGCGAGATGTACATTCAGGTTTTTGAAGAAGAGATGGCGACATTGGGGGTTAGGAATTACACAACATTTTTCTTGTTTTATATAAGATAAACTTACTTTCTTTTATGTGAACTTTATTTAGGGATAACTTATGAAGGAATATTTGTGCTGGCAACAAGGCCAATGCAAGTCGATGAAGCGTCCTAGAAAAGTTTTGTTGATTATTATGACAAGACTTACCAACGTCAAAAGGATGCTGCTGCCAAACGCATAACAAGACAACAAACTGGTTCTGATGGACTTATGTCGATCAATACTAAGTTTGTAAGTTCTTGATCTTGTTTTCAATTCTGTTTGTACATACTTTCAATGTTTCCTTTTTTTATTCTTGTTTTTTGGTGACTCTAGCTTGAATCACCCTTTCAGAGTATGATTGAAAAGCTTGGCTAGAAAAGGCAAGTTTTGTATTCTGCAAGAATTTTATAGCAGTGCAGGATCAATTTATTTTTAGATTATTGCTTTTTAGGTTCTGCTTAAATAGCATGTGCATTTGTAAGGGCTATTGAATATTTGTATTCGGCCTTTGATCTTATATGTCACCATCAATAGATAGTTTATTGGTATATCCTACAATTAGGTAATTACATTTGCAAAGCAAGAAGTGTGGTGACTGCCAGACTGTGATAAAACATGAAGAGATATGCTAGTTCGGGACAGAGGAGACTCCCTTGACTGGTTTTTAGTGGCTTAAACTCCGGTTCAGCCTTGAAGAGGCACCCTTGCATTTTGTAGAATTTTTCTTCACTTGCTGCTAGATGTGTCTAACAGGTCAGTAAACACATGTTCTGAAATCATACTGGCAGGTTAGATGCAATGTTATTATCATGGTCATGGTGGTACCATGGCATCCTTACAGCATGCACGTTACCATATGCATATTTTAGACCAGATAAAACTATTGATTGCTAAGCCTACTTTGTGATTGATAGACATATTATTTTCTTTCTTTTTTTTGCAGCTTTTGGTTAGCCAGAAAATTTCATGTGGTCTAATTACCATTATATTTTGAACTAGATTAATATATCTAACCAGATAACTTCCTCGCTTGGTATGCTGTTAGTGTAGTTTAGCAGAGTAGGGGTGCTTCCTTTTGCCATTGATAGTTGTTTATGGTAGAGTTCTTCTAGGCCAGATGGCGGCGTATACTATATAATAAAATGCAGGTTTGAAATTGATTGAGCAATATGGAGTGTGCCTCAAATACAATATGTTTGAAATTGAATTGCTACTTTTATTTCTTCTTTTTTCTAAATTGGTATTAGTTATTTGTTCTTGTTCTTTTCTAAATCGAAAACTGCAGTTTCAAGATTGTGCCTCGATGTCCACAGATGATATGCTGCAAGAAATTTTGGAAAAAGGTGGATATGCAGCCTTCCAAAAGAGAATGATGGCAAAAGGATTTGCGTCAAAAAAAGTTGATTAGGTATTTCAAATTTCATTTTGTTTTCTTCTTGATGTCAACCATGATAGTTGTTTTAAACAATAGTTGTCATCTAAATACAACTAATAGTCTATGAAATAGTAACGAATACAAACCAACAATGTTTTGCTCGTTACTTTTTGGATGTTTGATTCCCAAGTACATTGCTACAGCCGCAACCCTATTATTCACACATGTTTTATACGGCAATCTTTACCTCATGCCTCTGTAAATTAATAGAGCCAGAATACCTTAACCTACACCTGCAAGAATTTTATAGCAGTGCAGGATCGACCTGTTTTTAGATTATTGCTTCTTAGGTTCTGCTTAAATAACATGCGCTTTTGTAAGGGCCCTTGAATATATGTATTTGGCCTTTGATCTTATATGTCGCCATCTGCAAATAGTTTATTGGTATATTTAACAATTAGGTAATTACAGTTGCAAAAAAAGAAGTGTGGTGCAGACCATAGTTGTTTAACTACATCTAAATAACACTCATGATCTATGAAACAGTAACGAATACGAATGAACAATGTTTTGCTCATATGTACTTTATGGATGTATTGTACAATGCTGCAGCAGCAGCCCTATTCTTCACAGATGTTTTATACGTCAATCTTTAGCTCAGGCATCTGTGAATTAGCAGAGCCAGAATACCTCAACCTCCATCGAGCTAAACTCTGCAGATTTCTAGTTGTAGTCGGCACCTAGCCCAAACATATTTTTGCTTCTAAATTTGAATTTTGGTGTCACTGATATTTGCTTCTGATTTGCCAGCATGACCATTACGGCCATGGTTTTTCCCATGTGGTTTTTTCATCCGGGCCGTAATGGGCATGCTGCTCATCTTGTATCGGTCCCATAGGCCAATTGGCCTCCGTGGACGATAAAAAAGTTATCTTATCTTATCTCTTGATACAGTTTACGGCCATGGATTATATTAGAGGAACAACTCCGGGCATAATCTTTAAGTTGAAATCGAAAAAGGGCAAGGAAATTGAGACGGTAAGTATTATTTCTATACAAACAATAGATACTCTGTTTTCTTTTGATTGCTTTTTTCATCTCCAATTTTATAATATGTAGGAAGTATGTTACATTAATCGCGATTCTGACAAGGAAAAGGTATATCTTTTTTTCATAGTTAAATATCACATTGCATAAAACCATTTGCTGAGCATTTAGTCCAACGTTGCTGGCCATCATAGTGTTTCCAATTAATATGTCATATTTGTTGGCAGATTATTTTGTATAATAATGTCTAGATTTCAAAACTGATAGTATGGTAGGAAGTTGTTGAATAATGTTGGCATTTAACATTTGTATAAAAGTCTGATATATATTTGTGACTGTTATTAATAGGGAGAATGCAGTAGAGAGAAAATGATGGTCCTGAAGGCATGCTGCTGATCCTCAAGATGGAGATGATGTTGCCAATATAAAAAATTAAATTAGCTATTCTGATTTATTAAGTCTTCGAGAAGTACACTTGTTTTGAACCCTCTTCGCACAATAAAACGTCTGTAGGGTGAAATAGAAATATGAAACTTGCTCATTTAAAAGAATCGTTGAATCGTTGTGATGTGGTGCATGCAGTAAGATGGATGTTGTTCCAATGGCCTTATATGGCAACAAACTGAAAAAAAATATTGACAGGTTATTGGACCGGAGATGTCAAGAGTAAGGGTAAGGCTTGGTTCTTTGCAATCTGCATCCAGCATTAGTAAGGTAAGACACATCTTTCCTTTCTCTGTTTTGCTTTGCTTCTTGGTCAGATTATTGAACGTATGCTGCCACCAGACCTTCGGACAATGGACCCCCTTTCCTGTGAGCTCCGAGGACTCTCTAAGGTATGAGACTTTGAAATATGGGGCAGACTCTTGTGGGTTTGTTGCCCCACTTCCTCCATTGACGTTGTCATGGCCCTCTTTATCAACGGACCTCATGAAACAGTGGGATGGTCGGGTCATGCACTTGGGGCCGCAGAGTCTACGCAGCATCAGGGTATTTCCATATGCAGGGACCAGGCTTACTATCTCTTGCACAGGTGTGCTTTGCAGAAAAATGTTGAACTTTGTAGAAGTGTGCAGAGGTTGATGGTTCATGCAGGATTAGATTCTTTGCCTACCTTGGTTGATCAACTTATTCGCTCATTTTATGCCTTTGGAAGTTTGTTCATTATGCTACCATTTTTTAATTTAACACTAAAACTATATATTTTCTTTCTCTATACCTATATCCTTGTTACCTTGGCATTTTTAGTGCATGTTTTCTATTTCTCACTTTCTTTGTTTGCTATATAGATTTCCTTCTTGGATATTCGATCTTTCATATATTACAAATACATCTTCGTTTTATTGCATCAAGTGTTCCACATACCTCAATATTATCAATTCTAGGAAACTTCGTTCATTCGAAGAGCTATAACGAATATATCCATCATTTTGATTAGTGACTATTTACTTGAATGCTCTCTGAGTCTATTTCTCATCCATATAGGCTACCTTTAAAGGAAGGAAGGAAGGAAGGAAGTATATTTTAACGTCCACGGAGGCCAAAGGCCTATGAGATGGTACATGCTTCTACAGATCACACAGAAAACCCAAATCCAACAACAAAAAGTAGACAATGCAATTGTACAATGCACCCCTACTGCCAAGAAACAATTATAATGTTCTTTGTGAAAAATTTCTTAGTTCTTTTTCTTTTTTTATGGAGCAATTCTTTTCATTTCCTCTTCTTCTTCCTTTTTACGGGCAACCCTTTGATGCTTCAACATCTTGTTGGTATTTTTTTGTTTACCAGCTTCTGGTGGCGTCGCTTCCAGCGCCGCCATAACTTCCCCTGTAGCTGCCATAGCCATAGCTCAGACATGCTTCAACACCGCCACAGCAGAGTCGCCGGAAGTCCTAGCGAAACAGGGGCTGCTATGGCGAAACAGAGGCGGCGATGGCGAGACAGAGGCTGCTATGGCGATGGCGTCTGCAGCATCACGCCAATGATTATTTTTGCCCAAGATCAAGAAAGGGGTATCTGCTTCTTTCTTGAAGAAAGGCTTTTCTTTCTTTCAAAAGGCTTATCCGTGCTTCAGAAAGCACGATTCTGTTGCAGCAAGTGGCCGATTCTGTGGCAGCAAGCATGCCAATTCGTCTTAAGCAGGCAGATTATGTTCAAGCAGGGCTGATTCGTCTGAAGCAGGCCGATTTTGTTGAAGGCGGGCCTGTCTTTTTCATGACTTGGGTGCAGCACAGAGAAATACCACTTTAGATCACTTGCCTTGTCCGGCCTCAGCACACCAGACTTCTTGCATTTGGCATGCCCAATTTGCACGGCAGAGCAAGGGCAAGGGCAGAGCAAGGGCAATGGCAATGGCAATGGCAGTCCGGCGACGCCATAGCCGAGAGTTGGAGCAAGGACGGAATTTCCCCCTACCTGTGGTCCACGTGCGTGAACCCACCGGTTCGGGAGGGCTTCCGGCGGCCCGGTTTCCCGCTGGAAGCCCTCCCGAACCGATGGGTTCCCTAGCACAAAATATTTTGCAACACAAAATAGCTAAAGGCAAAACTGGAAAAAGTAGCGCATTTCAAAAGGCCAAAAATAGAAAAGACCAAAAGGTAGCGCGTAGCTGGTGTATATAAGAAACCCAACTGAGCCCACTCATTCATTGTTCATTTTTGGGAAAGTGAGGAGGTTTGGAGGCTATATTTGCAGGAGCATTTTGTGAATCACTCATTCGAATAGTCACTGTTTGGGGAGGTGTATTTGCAGAGCAAGATGGGGAAGATTAAGAACAATGGTAAGAATTTAAAGAATCATGATTACGATGAAGATGATAGTTTTACGACATTCTATAACGATCTTGATATTAAAGAAGAGATTGAGGTGCAACAGGAAGATGGGGAAATTCTTGAGAAGTTTGTGGACAATTTGTATGAGAAAAGGTCTAGTACTCGAGTATCAGGTTTGGAAGGACTTGTAAGTGCATTTTCCACTGATATAACACTTGAGTTTATAGAATCAAGCTATGAAACATTTTCACGCCAATTCTTATCTTGTGTAAGGCGTGAATTATCCTCGGAAGTGTGCTTAGGAGTCAGAGCTCTTGGGTTGTTAGCATTGACTGTAGGCTCTCTGGGAATATTGCACAACATTTGTTGGATGAGGGATATCCATATCTTGTTTGCATTGCAAAGCTTGGTTCGCTTCAGGATTCGCGCATATCTGCAGTAGAATGCTTGACAATATTTACGTTTGTTGCAGCTCAAGACGTCAGCAACTGAAAGGCCCATGGAAATATTCATGGACATTAATAAGCATGAAAGGAACATGGCTAGTCTTCCTTATTCAGCCCCCCTCCTGACGTGGCATTGTACCTCATTGTTGAATGCTTGAATTGGAGGGCCAGATTTGATGCCATGTCAGATGGGGGGCTGAATAAGGAAGGTGTCCCGGGAACATGGATGCAGACCAATCCCTTGGAATCAGCACACCATCACCAGCTCTTACGGATGCAGCTATATCTGGTTGGTCACTACTTTTGTCCACTTTGCCTTCTCATGTTATCAATTATCATGTGCATGGTGCTCTTTCTATGCTATCATCCTTGCTGGACACATTAGACACTCCTCTAAGAAAAGCTTGTGGCGAAGCAGTTGCCTTAATTTGTGAAATTATCAAACCTTATGCTAAGGAGGTGATTACATCGAGTTCCTTTGACGATGGAGAGTCTTTAGATTCAGAAACTTATTTTTCATGCAAGGAATAAGTTGGCCTTTGACAACATGGAGGAGCATTTGATTGAACAAATAAGATTCTTGTCAATTAATTCTGGAAGACAAGGACGATCAAGAAAAGAAAGATCACTACAACGCGGCTTATTTCGAGGAGTTATCTAGCATAGAGGGCAGTTTTTGCCCTGAGATATCTTTGAAGCTCAGAGATATCTCAATATATTGAACGATATATCTTTAAGTATTGAATGATTCCTAGCTATATACTTATTTGAAGCTGATTTTAACTTCTACATTATATATTGAGAACCCCCCCCCCCCCCTTTTATATGTCAATATATATTTTCAAATAAGGGGGGGGGGATGGTTTGTGCATACACACGACATCTTTGTTGATGTTCAAATAAGGGCGCACAACCCTTCGGTTTTTCCCACAAAAAAACATCCAATCGCTCCATTGGGTGCATGGGGACCTTGGCTTTCGTGATGTTCCTAAGTGGTACAATGGATTTTGATAATGTGCATGTGGAGCCACCAGAAGATAGTGGGATGAATTTCCCACAAACATGCACATGCAAATACATTTTTGTTGGAAATGTGACCTGCAAGGAAAAAGAGACACATCAAATATGACCTGCAAGAAAAGAGAGACGCAGCAAGACAAAGAGAGAACGTGAATCAATCCCAAAGTGAATAGTAATATTCATGAAGAGTGCGTGCTCTTATATACAATGAGGACTAAAAGGCAAAAGCCAGTTTTAGCTCCTCGAGTTGTTTTTTTGTTTTTTTTTTGAAAAAATAAATGATGTCATTTGAACCATTGAAGGAAACCAATCCCCCATAACACACCAAAACAAAGATTAAAAAAAAAAAAAATTGTTAGATATCGTTGCCGTTGTATTTATCCCCCCCCCCTTTTTTTTATAGCTTGTATTTTGTAAGCAATTTCGAACATATGGATTGGAGTTTTTGTTGGTCTTCGTGTTCATGCTAAGTTCTTCTGCTGTCATGGATTTGAATTTTTTGTGGGTTTTTGTGTTCTTCTGCATATTTCAAGAGAGTTATCACACTCTAATACCAATTTAATAGTTGGTGAATTGCATGGCAGATTATTATGCAACGTAAGCAACTCATTTCCCCAAAATTGGGAATCAAGATTTGGAAGACACTACAAGAAGGCAACAATAACATGGAATTCTCCTCATTTCATAATAAAAATTGTGGGAAACCGTAGTACATGGTTAAAATTCGTGACAAAATCAATTGGACTCTCTGTGGCATGAAAGCAAGAACTTGTATGCCATGTACCAGAACCAAACCGACATCAATCCATTATTTATTGATCAAATGCGATTTATATGCAACATAAGGACAAGTTGAGCAAAAAAAGGGGGGGGGGGGAGGGGGTTTTGCAAATGCCCGCTTTAACAAAACTGATTTTGC